>JAAAKE020084280.1:0-22728 GCA_010014785.2 Anisolabis maritima | reverse complement strand
CAACACTTAATAAGGACGCATTTATATTTATAATATCAAAAGTGTACCTAAATAGCCCTCTGTTCTCACTCTCGTGGGTGGAGATAGACGAAATCGTCTGAGGGCCACCTATGTATGTGAGCGATTGTGTGTGTGTGTGTGTGTGTTTTTCACTCTCAATTCCAATTATAAACAGAATTAAAAACTTGAAACAGTGAAGCCCTCCCCTCCATTCCTTGTTTTTCAAAAATTATTATTTATCAATCTCTTTCCCTTCCCTCTCCTTCTCTGCAGGCCATTTCTCCACCTGATTAATTTACCAATCAAAGGGATTGAAATCTTTGGGGCTTTGGGACGGAAGACGAGATGCCTGTTTAGATCAGTACATGGTCAACCTTAGTAGTGAACCCACGCCGCTATTCGTAACCCGACGTCTTCTCATTTAGTAGGTAGCCATCATGGTAATCGGTCACCTCTCTTTCACTCTGCTCATTTCTCAACCTTTTTACTTAGGTATTTTAATTAAATATTATTAATTATATTCTTTAATCATTTAATATTTATAATTCACATTATGAATTTAAGAATTCCTCAATATCAGTGGAGCTGAGCCTTAAATGATAAATGCAATAGTTTTTTTTTTTTTTTGTTTGTTTTTGGACTCTCTCTTGGTAATTCCTCTTTTACAAATTTTATACATTTTTTAGAGGCTATATATATTATGTCACCACTGCTCTTTACTAATATTATGTCATCAGGTCATTTTGATCTTAATTATTAACTTCTCTCACGATAGGTGATATATATTACGAAAATATATAAAACTAAAGAACTAACTATTCAAAAGAAAATAATATTTTACTTAAATTAGAATTAAAAAAAAAAGATTAATGGTTTATGTATTTTTGTCAAAGAGACATTTCTAAAAATAGGAGGCGATGATGCATTAAGATATATAGTATAATTATTAGGTGGCTATAAGGTCTTTCAGTGACCAGAGGCCAAAATCTGTTCGATTTATTATTTTGTATGAAAAATGGATTTATTTGTTTTCGTTTAGTTTTCTAAATCTTATATAGGTCTAGGGCTAAATACATGCCCATACCTGTTAATATTGAATGTATGTATGTATATAAATACTTAATATTAAAGTAATATTTGAAGGTTAGAATGTTATTATCTAGGAATTAAATTAAAATAGTCTTGATATTTTTTTTTTTTGCGATCGCTATGTGTCTGTGAACAAGATTTTTCAAAAACGAAAATCTACTAGAATGAGATTTTTTATTTAAGCTAGCTACTCTCGTGGCTTGCGCCTCCAAGTTTTTGAATAAAATTAGCTAACGAGTACTAGTACTTTACAGATATAATTTTTTAGTGAAAGATAGGCAATCTTTTTTTCTTTTTATAATTTGGAAGTAAAAAATTAAGATTGTGTTTAGTCCAGAATAAGCAGCAAGCTCTTAGTCGAAATATTTCTCAATTTGTTTCAATATTTTCTGATATTTTTCCAATGTAAAAGAATTATAATAATATGAAGTATGTAATTGACCATTTAAAAATGTTACAACAGAAACTAATTAGCAAGTGGGTGGGGGGGGGGGGGGGGGGGGGGGGAAGAGGAGTGATGGAATGCGACTAAAAAAATGAGCAAACACAGCCTGACGCTTGATGGTGGGGCAAGACTGGCAGAAAGGAAACACAAGCCAGTCTTAGCTTGCTCATGATCACTATTCTCTCACTCTCAGATAGGAGTCCCTCGAAAAATTTATTCTTTAATAATTTTTTTGCTACTCTCTTCTTTGTATTCCTGACCATCAATTTTGAAGAAAAATGAGAGATAAACTCAAGATAAAATAATGATAAACCCATTTTTTATAGCCCAAAATAACTTAATTACCTTGGTAGAAACATTTCCTTTGTTTCATGAATAATTTACTTTATTGTATATAAAATAAATTCTGAATTAAATTCCAATAAATATTAAATTTATATTGTGGGTATATGAGGTTTTACTCCATAACGGTATATACACATTATCGTAAACACAAATAGATCATAACATATGTCAAAATGTTCCTTTGTCCGCAGATTAAATTCCAATGCCAGTACAAACGCAATCAATTTGGAAAAGTGCTTTGTAATTGCATATCATGTCCTTTTAACTAACCGCTTTTGACCTCCTGCACATCCCCGGATCAAATATCAAACTATCAAATCCAATTCCCAACCATTAAACTGGATAAATATGATTACCATACTTAAATACGATACGCTCCAGTAAATTCGCAAAATGCAAAATTAATTCACGTCAAATAACTAACTGGCTTGTTATTTATTAGCAGCTAATGATTGACGGTTAAACTTCCTTTTATTATTATTTTTTTATTATAACTTTATAATAATTAGTAGGAAATCAAATGATGTAGATGTGTAATTAAATATTCACATTGCTAAAAAATTTCTGGACTCATTGTCATATCCCTTGATTTAACCTTCTCTTGAATAATTTAAAAAATTTTAAAACAATCATTTAACAATAAATAAATAAAATTAATTTATTACACACCTGTCTGTTCCCTGGCAGCGATAAAATTTGATGACAAATTTATCTTTCATTTTGACCTTTATAGACAAAAAATTTATTTAGATAGTGAATAAAAATATGAAATAAATTATGAACTCATTATATAAGCCTTTTTCAGCATTCGAGACCATGAATTTTTATTTAAATTAAGTAGCCAATATTATTTAAATAATTTTTTTAAAAGTCTTTTATGACATTAAGCCCATTTAGACTTCGTCCTTATTTATTTTTATTAATTGGTAGCCAATGTAATATAGTAGGACTATAGAAGTATACCTCTACACCAAGGTGCAGGACTAAATAAAGTTTTTACGTTCCGGAAGGGAAACGCACCACTGACCCTTGGAATATGAAGCAAGATCTCTATCTCTTTTTTAAGGGATAGGGCCTATTATGAAAGATAATATATCATATATCATTTTGTGATCCTTATAAATAATTTCATATTTGTTTGTAAAATGATAGTAAAGGTTTTTTCTTATTCAGAGATATTTCATAAAGAAAAGAGACTTATTTTCTTGTAAGTTAAATGACCTAGTCATGTGGGGAGAAAGGCACAAAACAGATTTTTTTTTGTAGAATTTAAAAATAAATTTTACTTTTTTTCCTCTTAATATTAATTTCAATTAATCTTCTATTTTGGCAAATTTCTTTCGTTTTGGAGATTGACTGGTCTTTATATTTCCTCTCCTATCTACCTTAATGATGAGATGAAATCCTCCAAATTATGGTCCGGGAATTGGCCATCGAGCGAGATATCGGGGTTTGAATATGGTGCATGCATTAGGAGTAACAAACAGGTGAATATTTTTTTTTTTTTTTTTTTTTTGTAGAATTTGAGGATTCTCATAATTTAATTAAAGACTTTCCTCAAAATATTTTTTCAATTAATAAATTTTTTTGCCATTTATATTTACTCTAACCTATATATATAGTGAGAAAATAAAAAAAATCAATTTTAACTGAAATACACTTTTGAGTCTACTAAGTCTAAAAAATGGGTCTCGCAAAATGGTCCGTGGGTATGTGTGTGTGGACAAGATTTTTCAAAAATAAAAAACGTACGAGGCTGAAACTTTATATTTAAGCTAGTTACTCTAATCTCTTGTATCAATCAGTAAAATTGGCCAACGGGTAGTAGTACTTTATTGATGTACTTTTTTAGTTTTTTGGATTTTCTCAAAATTTGCTCAAACGATTTTGATTATAATTCATAAAACCAATTATTTATTAGATTATCTTTGAAGTGCATTAATTCTTATCTTCCTCCCCCCTCCCAAAAAAATTGTTTGGGCCCACTTTACTCTTATAGCTTTTTAGGTTTTTTGTGATTTTTTCTTAAACCATTCTAACGATTTTGATTAAATTAGCTGTACAATAAATAAACATCTACCTAGGGAGCCTGACATCAAGAAAATTTGGTGCGACGGCACATCACTTAATTTTCCTTACCTTAAGTAAAAGAAAGTTGTGTGCTGTGCGTTTATTCTTACTAGATTTTTTAAATATATTTATTTAGTCGCAAAAAGTAAAAAAAAAAAATGCATTTGTCTAAAGACTTTTAAATTGCACTGTACTTGTGATAAGAGAGATTTAGTTAAAAAAGAAATACAAAATAAATAACATGATAAGAATGTAGAGAGATATAATATTGCTTCTCTTCCTTAATTTTTCCTAAATATTATATAATTATAATTACATGAGAATAAACTCAAACTCGTTTCTGATAATCTGTTAAATCAGTTTTTTCTTCTTTTTAAGGGATTCTACTCCTTTCCACTTATCCATTTTCGAAACTAATTAGTATCAAATTAAATTTAAGTCTTTATATAAAATTTCATGATGAACAATTAGTTTTTTAATTGTCGTGGGTGAAATAAAAATGTGGTTTATACACGCGCATACCGAATTAATATGAGAGAAAAATATTAATATAAATATAATAATAATATAAAATTTTATAAAAAAATATTTTGATCGGTTTAAATTTGATTCAACTAACTCGTCTACTATATCGAGAGAATTTTTCCCAAGTTATATTTTTCTATATTTATTTTCAACCGTTGAAACATTGATCATGTTATTCTTAAATTTTTACAGACGTCTAAAGAAAAATATATATATAAAGCAAAACTACTTAAAATGATTCATATCAAGTTTAGAAACATTAGACTAAACAAATAATTTTTTTTTTTCACTATCTCTTAATTGTTTTATCTTAAAAATTCTACTTAATACATTCAAACAACTTAATTAATTCATCAAAGAGGATTCAATGTTAATTGGGATTTATAAAGTTGATAATTTTTTTATTTAAAGTAGATTGTTTCCCAGGATAAAAATCCCCATTACAATTAACCATCTGTTTTAAAAAAATTAGTCATTTAATAATTGGAAATCTTTCAATAAAAAGTAACCTAATTTCACGCTTTCTCAATCAAACATCTCTTATTAATTGGAAATAGATAAAAGCTCATTTTACATTTTAAAAAATTCTTATTTTTAATATAATTTTGAATTATGGACCTTAAGTCTTACAAAGTGTATTTTAAATGGTCCACAAAAATTTTACTTCTAAAAATGCTTCACAAATGATAAATTTGGGCATGGGGTGCGACAATTTGAAGTATATAATATAATTGTTATTATATTTTCTTATGTGTGGTATATGGAGATAAGAATCGTGCTTTATTGCCTCTCTATCTCGAAATACATTTTGCCTCATCTTTGAAGATTTTCATTTCAGATGTAAATCCCAAAACATATAATTTATAAGTATTTTCTAATTTTTTATTTTTATTAAAAATTATATAGAAGCACGTTGCTGTTTGAAGTTTGATAAGGAAGAAACATGCAGGAAGGCCATTGGATGCCAAAACCAAAGGAGGCGTTTCATCTAAAATTTATTTTTCATCTATCATCAGTCACTAAATAGCTCTGTGTATTTATCCTTCAAAGTTGTCATAAAGATTCTTCTCTGATGCACATCGCATCATTGCATGTGCACATACGCGTATATATTTTTTAAGTTATGGGTATCTTGGGCCGACAAGAGTCTACTTGAAATTTTTTAATAAAAAAAAATTAAATTAGTTCTTTGTTATTAGTTCTATATGACCCATCAATATTCACACTCAAAATTTATATACTGTAATGTAGTTGATTGATTTAATTTGACAAGTAATAAATATTTTTGTGTTTAGATTTTCATCTGTTCTATCGTAGCATAAGAATGACAGCGATCAGCCAAAAATAATTATTCTATTACATATGCTTTCATTTTTTTTAAATAAATATAAAACACACTCAAATTTAATACTCTCTTCAGTGATAGATATAGGTGATACTGCGATGATAATTCCATTGAAGTGACAGGAAGAGAAAAAAAAAGTAGAATAAATTTCCAATTTTATTATATATATTTAGTTAATGAGAGCATATGAGTAACCTCTGAAGTGCCTTCAAAATATCTATAAGTAAATAAAACCAATTGGAATTTTACTGAGAACATTTTACTGAAAAAATACTTTATATTTAAAAAACCGAATTTATGACACTGTCGCCTATAAATTTATATATTTTTAGAAAAGAATACATCTTAAATTCCATACAATACGGAGGGTATATATATTTTTTTTATTTAAAAAAAAAGTATAAACTAATTCCAATGAATCTAAAATTTTTTACTCTTTTTTATAAACAAAAGTACTTTTGAAATTAGAAAAATGACCAAATATAATAAAATATTATTTTCATTAAAGAACTTGCTCTAAATAACTATTATATTTTAGGTAAAAAAAGGCTGACATCCTTTTTATTGCAATAAAAAAATACAATTTTTTTCCCAGTCGCCTTTTAGTAAAAAATTACTCCCTTCTCAAACATTATATAGCAAACATTCCAGCCCTTTTTCAATCAGTTCATCGTTATCAGGCCTTATCATGGAACAGCTCCGATGATAAAAGTCTTCCCTAGAAGCGCTGGTGGGAAAAGATTCAAGTCCACTTGGCTCCCATAATTAAGGAACGTTTGTCCAGTCCCATAAAATACCTGGGTGCCATCATGTCTGTGAGACTTGATCCAGCGCCTTTCATTTTATCTGAATAGTTATGCGATCAGAGCAAAATTAAAAACCGGATTTATTTTAAATAATTGCTCTAATATTTTCATACATGAAACGATTTTTTTATAATAAAATAAGGTTAATGTAAACAATAATCATAATTCATATTTTAATCTTTTTATTTATACCGAATCTTTTAAAATTAATGGAATCCGAGCAACTCTAAGAGAGGAAAGAGCTACTGTAACAAGCAAGTCATTTGAGAAGGACGTAAAGAAGCAGAACATTCTATTAATTCTATAACTTTGTATATTTAATCAATAGGATTTATTTTTTGCACGTGTGAGAGTGAATTTCCATTAAGTTTAAAATATATGGTATGCAAATATATAAATACCGAACCCAATGACTAAGAAAATAAAATGTTCTAAAAAGTTATTTTTTTCACTTTTTCTATTAAAATTTGGGAATTTTTTTTTTAGAAAAACTCCCTTAATAAAATTTTATAAAGTATTAATCCGCACATATTTGTAAAGTTTTTATCTAATTTCAATAATTAATGAAATATTTAAGGAAAACTAATAATAAAATGCCACTAATAATATTTTACCGTGCCCTGTCCCTTGGTGCAGAGAAAGAGGTCTGGCTTCATGTACCAAAGATCAGTGGTTCGTTTCCCGTCCTGAGCGACAAAAATTTATTTATATTATATTGGCTACCAATTAATATAAATAAATAAGGAGGGAGTCTAAATGGCCTCAGATGCCGAAAAGGACTTGAAAAAAAAAGAAAAGTTTATCAACAAATGATTTAATTAAGTAAATAATTCAAATATTTTAAATCTATATTTTGAATTGAATTGTCAAGAATAGGAAAACTTGTCCATAAACACACAAATATATACTATTGTAAAGAATATGCCAGGGATTTAAGAAATTAGATGGGGTTTGGTTACTGTTACTCACTCCTTGTTATTTAATAATCCATCCAATTCTGACAATGTCAATTTTAGAATGTTTTCAGCATCTTCCCCTTAGTTTATTGGGAAAAATAAAAAAGATATTCATGTATTTGTAATATTTTAAATGCTCATTCTCAGACAGCTTAAATTAAATCAAAGTCGATTTAATCCATTCCATTCATGCTTAATTAATAAATTATACTAATTTAAGATTATTTGTTTAATTGTATTTTTATTAATAAGCTCTCAAATTTAGACACAAAAGTGAGTTCAAGAGCATACATGTCAGCTACTTGAGTTTTTTTTATCTCTTTAAAATTAGAAAATTATTCTTCAAAAATGATCCAAGTACTTAATCTTAATTTCAAAGTGAGATAAAAAATTTGTCCGAAAATGAATTATTTGATATTGAATTATTGTTTTAAAGGAGAAACTTTCTGTGAGTAATAAAAAAAAGTTTCGAAATAATAAATGAACATAAAAATTTTATTAATTAACAAAAAGTGGCCCTGTCTTAGGCATGCCATAAATTTAATGAAAATTAATGTTCAAAAGTGTTTATTATTATTATTATTAAATTATTAATATTGTAAATTTTTCTATATTTATTTTTTAATATAATTATATATCCATTCATAATAATTAGCATTTATACTCATAAATTATATTATTTTTTATAGCATTCTCTCAACCTACCCTGTTATGGAATTAAATTTAGATAAAATAAAAGTCAAATGGCAAACCACGAATAAAGCCCAAAAATAAAAAATGTAATATAATTTTTAAAATAGAATTTTTTGGAGCAATAAATACATGTATATATTTTTTGACTTTTATATCATTTACCATAAATTCGTTCGTTTTTGCTTCCTGGAATATAGGCAACTCAAATGACCAATTCACTAATGGATTTTTCGATTAATTGCTCCAGAGCAATTACCAAGCACGCATTATTAAATCTAATCTATTAGCGAATGAACATACATGATTTGCTCTAAAATGGCTCTGAAGCAAATCTAAAAGTCCATTAGCAAGTTGGCCATGTGAGTTGCCTATCTTCAAACTACAACTAGTTTTTGGAACCTATGGCAAACATGTCTTCCTTTTAGAAAAAGCATCCAAAGACGTTTACCTGATGATCTGGTTGATTAATTACAAATAATTAAGACCAGCAAGAGTATTTTGTTCAAAACTATATCTTTATCTTCCCATTTTCAAATATATATATACTAATATATATAAAAATTATATATGTTCTGGATATATATATATATGGAGAAATATACTATAATATAATTATAATATGCTTGTTGAAGTTTTTGGGCTAACTATTAGTCAACTGTAGATTCCAGGGTTTACAAGAGTGAGAACTGGCCAAGGATATTGGTGGCTCCTACTATAATACAATATCTTTCTAAATGATATTCCTGGAGTAAACCTACGAAGGATATTTTACTGTTAGGAGAGTATCTCATATCCTAACTAGGCTTTTTCTCTCTATTAAAAAATATATTATTTTTAATATTATCAAATGTTTAAGAGTAGATGCTCTCATTAGTATAATAATTTCCGAATAACTAATAAATTCTATAGCCTGTAACTAAAAATTATTGAAAAGCCTAGAGGCATTCCCATAAAGTATTAATTAATTATAAGTCGGAACGTTAAAAAATTTTTTAATACAATTTACTACAAATAATAAATAATTATCTCAATGCATATAACTAAATAAAGCAACTACCATAATTAAAATAATATTTTCCTTTTGGGAACTTAGATAATATTTAATCAATCTTAATAAATTAAAGAGCGTTATTAATTATTTTATATCTCTAATTAAAGACCATATTTTTTAAATAAGTATATATTTCTGTCATTTAACTGTAAACGTATATTAAAGTTATTACAACCAGAAAATTAAACAATCAAAAATATTAATTAATTTTTGCTATTGGTTAAAAACAAATTTTCATGAAAATATATATGTTATATTTCGATAGGTTTATCATTATTTAGAGATTTTAGTTAATAATCATTAAGTACTTTGAAAATGACCTAAAGTTTTAAATCTACAGATCTATCAAGTTAACGGATTTTTATAAAGTATAAATTAGAAACAATTTATGAATTGAAAGCATCAACCTTTCAATCTAATTATATTATAAATTAATTTGGAAGCGATTTCCTGATCTTTTAAAGTAGATTGGAATTAATTCAATGAGTGAATATGATTAATCGTTTCGGGGCCACGCTCGGTTTTCGGATTTTTTTAAAAGGGCAGAAGTGCAACAGCTTCAAAAGTGCGTCGGTGGGAATCTTCAGCAGGTGCTGCTGAAGACAACTGCCCCTGAAAACAACACACACCGACACACAAGAAACACAGATACCCTTGAAGACGAAAATGACCTGAGCCAGCTGAGAGAGGTTCATTCACAAAAAAAAAAAAGAAAATATTAATTTCCACAAAGACCAAAAATAAACCTAAAGAAAGCGAGAGTGGGAGGGGATTTTAATAAACAGCTGATCTTGTCGAGTGGGATTCTGAACTTGGAACTAGTCTCACCTTTTGTTATATGTTATATATTCCAAAACTGATTACCCAAATAATACATTTTCATTGTCCCTGACTTAGTTTGGAAAAATAGTCTACTCTTTCTTTTGAAAAATAGCCTTATTTTCTGTCTCTTCAAGATAGCTTCCATTTCTTTTTATTTTTTTTTACTACTCTTACCGAAATAATTGGATTTAGAATTTGATATAAAAATATTTTCTGATTAAGAAAAATCCTTCTAGTGTGAATACATAGCTTATGGACTGTATCATTTCGTTCGTTTTTTCTTGCTGGAAGGTAAGCAACCAACTTAATCAGTAATTGATTTTTGGATAATTGTTCCAGATTTAGAGCTGACCAAGCATGATCAATTATATCTCTTCTAGAAATTATCAAGTGAGCATAATATGGCCCGCACTAAAGGTTTTCTGATGCATTTAATAAAAGAATCCATTAGTGAGTTGATCTATTTTTTTGCTTGCTAGCAACAATCACGAACTAATTTCTGCAACTCATGGACGTACATAATTTGAGAAAACCCAATATTTTATAACTTTTTGCAATCAAAAAAGCAGAAATTCTTGGTGGGTGTATGACCGATTCATTGGCCAACCTTACTGATCGTTCGACTAGATCGACTAAATGGATCATCAATATATGACTCGTTATATAATAAAATTTAATTTCTATATCTATAACCCTGTTATTCAATAGACATGGACCTATATAGGCAACTTTTTGTTGTTTTACTTTTATAATATATGTAAATTATACAAGAAGGGTATCTTTTTCTAGTTTTTTATCTCTAACCAAAAATATGTTCAAACATCTTTGTGAATAATAAAGAAAGATAGGAGGGCCAATTTGACACCATCTCCAAATTACCATTTCGCTTGTTCGTCATCGCGCATAAGAAAAAACGCCTCAGGAAGTCCCAAAAAAGTTGCCACAACTTTGGAGAGACGTCGCAAAAACAAATATTTGGACGTCACAGTAACATTACATCGTGACGTTATGGTCAGAACGTGACGTCACTGCAACGTTTTTTGCTATATGGGATGTTATGTTGCCTATAGAAATTAATAAATAAGAAATAATATTTATTCACAAAATTCAAAAAAACCACTTCCGTTATAAATTTAGAATAACCATAGGGTCTTTGTAAAGATGGCAGATTTTTTTATATATAGTATATTAAAGTCCTGTTAGGTTTGACTCATTTATATAAAAAAAAAAGCAAAAAGAACGGGGTTGTTTATGAAAATGTGTGTTCTAGAAAGAATCTGGGTCAATCGGTGGTCCTTATGAGAAATTGGAAAACTCCTCAGGGGTCAGCGAAAGACAAGAACGATTATTTGGAAGGGACCCACCCTGGGCAATTTGGACACACGCGAGAAGAAAACTGCTACCTTTCTTTAGTATTCAAAGAATAATCTTATTATTTGTGCCAGAATAGTTATAATAAATAAAATTTTTCCTCAATCCTCGAAAACTTTGAATCCGGTGTCCAGTTTGGATCTGGTTGACAGAAAGCCATTGGTGGTCTTAACTTCAGGTAACCTTGAAAACATTATTTGTGATTATTAGCCTTTCTTTAGCTTTCATTTTTTTAATGTATCAATAAGCATTTTTTAAATAAGAAAATCCTTTAATACAAAGCTTCCTGTCGTGTACCAAAAAATAAATGAGTTTGTGAATGTAGTAAGCGTATAGTGTATTCAATAATTTCTTATTTTGTGATCTCTTGGAATTAATAGATTTTCTAGTTTTAGTAAAATAAAATGTATTTTATAGGATTATATTATAATAAAAAATACCAAAAGGAAAAATTTATTTATTCATTCGAAATTTAGAGAACTCAGAAGTGTATACTATATATATATATATATATGTGGAAAACACTATTCCACATACAACCAACCGCAGAAACCTTCCAGGACATATATATATATTTGGGAGCTTTATTTCGATAAAGGCTCCCTACTGACTGACTTCCTCTTTTCTCACATTTCTGCTCTACAGGCATCCACCTATCTCATCTTGATGATTTATGTAAATTGATTGAAATTCAATACGCGTATATTTAAATATATTTTAATTGGAGCTGTGGACCTATGACTCTGGATCATGAGACAAGTCTTGGTTGTTAGGGCAAGGGTCTCGGCTCTTTAAGTATTTGAAACTATTATTATTATTTTTTTTGATCAAGTGTAAAGAAAAGTATAGTTATATTCTTGACCTCCATTTTTTTTAAATACAATCAATTTAAACATCTGAATAGTCATTTATTTGCTTAAATTTATCAAAATCATTTTTTTTAATACATCAAGTTCAAATATAAGGACAGATAGAAACATAATTATCTATATGTAAATAAAAATAATGACTTTATAGAGTTTATATTTATTTATTTTTTTACTATATCATTTTTTCTATTAAACATATCAAAACGAGTTCTTAGAAGAAATTAATTTTTTTAAACATTAAATCATATATGATGATTATCCTAAAAAACTAGAGCATTCAAAAAAATTATAAAAATGATGTTTCTCAAAAACGATTTTTTATACTCTTTTAAAAAGATGTTTATCGGACATCAAACATAAGATAAATCTCGGCAGGCATTAAGTCTTGAACCGTAACTAAAAAAAAAAAAACAGAAAGGGAAGGTGAGGGCCCCAAAAGACGTGTTCCCTTCTCTCCCTCTAAGCTTTCTTCCTTATTCAGCTTCATTGTCCCACAAGAGAATAAGCCTAATCAAGTATGGAGAGATTTGGGTGCAAAGCCTTTGTTCGTCACATTAGGCTTTCTCTGAACTCAAGTGTGCAGAAAAAATAGGGGATAAAATCAAAAATACAAAATCTAACACCTTGACAAAAATATATTAAGAAATATTTTTTTGCAAAAATTTTTTGATATCTTATCATTTTTTAAATGATTAAATTAATCATTTGAATAATCTGTCTTATTTTCAATAAAGAATAAACTTTTCGATTTTAATATATCAACAATTCATTTCAAATTATCGCTTTGATCTGATCCAGAAAGTGCCACGCATACACGTGTTAAAATATTAGAAAGATTAATACCTCTACATGCGTGATCAGTTCAGGGGCAGATCTAGATATATAAATCAAAAACACATTTGATATACCGTGTATAGTCCTATATCAAAATTGAGAACTGAAAAGTGAATAAAAATAGATATTTTTATTTAAGAAACAGACACTTGTTAATTTAAGAAGCTGAAAATACCGAATTCTCTAAATTAAAGAATGTATCTTATAACCAGGGATGTCTTTGGCTCGTTTTCATAAATATTCCTAAGAAAAAATTCTTTCTATTTTGCTTATCAACGAACTTGAAAAGTTCGTTATTGTATTCTCTACTATGTATTTGTATGTCTGTCTAGAATTTTTTCAAACATCAAAATTTTGACTTCGGTTTCGGATTTCAGATTCTATGTAAAGAAGAATAAAAATATTCAATATTCTTAGGTTAACATTTTTCTTCTGCTCTTTTCTGCTCTTCTGATGCTCGATGTAAAAAAATAGCAATAACTTTTTCAAATATATTTTTTTTTTCACCTTTTTTTTTAAATTTCTTAGTTCTTTTTTGGGTGTGAACAGAAAAGCAGGGAGCATCTCTTCTTTTTGGCGAATGAAGAAAAAACCACCTGGCTTTTGCGGGGGAGACCCAAATCATTACGGGTAAAAATTTTTCTAAAAAAAAAAGGCCAAAGCCAATTGAAACAAAGACACAAAATAAGTATTATTAAATTCAAATTGAAGGGTTTGGCAATTTTTTTTTGTTTTATTATTGGTCTGAGTATTTATAATGACATGTATTTTTTTTGCAAATAAAGATTTCTAATAAATTGTTTCTTTTTATAAAATTAACTTATAAAAAATAACCCTGTCCCTTCGTGCAGAGGAAGAGGTCTTGCCATCTCAGTCAGTGGAAAAATTTATTAAAATTTCATTGACCACCAATTGATTTAAAATGACGGAGTCTAAATGGCCTCAGATGCCGAAAAAGACTTAAAAAAAATAAAATAATTTATAAAAAAACTTTTTGGCTCCTAAATTAAAAGATATAATATTTTTTTAAAATAAAAGTTTATTCAAATGGAGCATAAAAAACTCCGTAGTGGAGAATTATTATTAATTTTTCAAAAGATATTTTGAACTGCAAATGAAGTACCAAGGAGACTTGAAAATTGTCTTAATTTCGAAATACAATAAAAATAATTTTTTTTTTATAATTTCACTTTATTTTCCTACATATCCCTTTCACAAAATACGATATGAAAGCGTCAGATGCCGCAGTTGATAATACCTGACCATCTTAAAGGAGTTTTTAGCTTGTTTAAGCACCATCCAAAATAATGTTTACGTAAAAAAAAATTTTTTTATTTCAAAATTAAAACGCTTTTCAAGTTTTCTTCTATTTCCACTTTATCGATTGCTGTCATTAGTTTGGTATTGATTTCCTTTTTTTTAGGAAAATTTTTACACTATTCAAATTTACTTTTGAATTGTCAAGATATTCTCAAAAGTCTCTTGGAAAAGGGCTTTTTATTCAAGCCCATAATATAGTATAATCTAATATAATAATTCTCTAGGCATGGAACATCCCTAGGAAATAAAATAACTTCTAGTTTATCAACGAGAAAATTCTACAAAAGGTTGTAGGATTAATTCGAGATTATGGCAGGTATAAAAACACAAGGTCAAAGTGAATTACAAAGCGCTATTTCTTCTCTTCCAGAGGGAAAATGCACTCAAAATAAATGCATTTATGCTTTAATTAGAAACTAAAATAAGAAACCTATTTATTTTTCAACATCATCATGACATATTTATTATTAATTTACTTTAAAATTAGCTTGTTTATTTATTAATTAAAATGTTTAATCCTCATGGGTTCATTACAATAAATAATAATTTTTTAAATTTTATTTTACGTAAGTTACTAACTGACCATGGCTTAATTTTTTAATTTGTTTATACAATAAATGCATTTAGATAAAAATTTTCAAAACATTTTTTATTGAAAATTGATTTACCAAAATTCAAAATTCATAGAGATTATCAAATTTATTTAATATAAGACCTTTTTATTTAATTGATGACCTGTTTGACCCCAAGTCATGGCTAATAATCAATCAGCTTATGAAAAAAATTGATTAAAAATGTTGCCAAGAAATTATAATCTAATTTTATATACTATATTAAAAATTGAACTTTTAAGACTATCTTTATTTTAATTTGCTAAATCTTTGTTTATTTATTTATATTATTTTACTTCGAGATTTCACAATTTTCAAATTATAATAAAAAAAATTGAAAATTCCTTGATATGGTTTTGATTGAAAATTTCAATTATGGAAGACTGCTAGCATCGTTTCTCAAACTCTGGATCGCGAAATGATATCTGCAAAGCAAGAAAATAGTGAAGTTGTGTCGCAAAACAAAACGTTAAGTAACGCTATTCTATCGGGCTTTTGGAATGAAATGATTTCCAAAATTTTTTAAATCAATGATTTTATTCGTTCTCTATAAAGGCCCTTCAGCTACCATTCTACAGTTCATTATGGTCTTCAAACATTTCCCATTTTCAACATTAGGGCTTTACGAGTTGGTTGGAGAATCAGTGTAGGTATTTGATTTGTAGACTTGTCCTTTATATCACGATAAGGTCATTATCTTTCCCACTAGACTATTTCCCCTATTTCTTTTATTATTCTGCCATAACATTTATTCGTTAATTTATTGGTTATGCTTTCTAATGATCCAGATTCAACAAGATTTGTTTATCGTAAACAGCTTGTTACCAATCACTGTTTACAATCGCAAACCAGCTGTCCATATTCTTTGCATTTATGTCATGCCACTGACAAATTTTGCAATTGTAAAGGGTTTGACAAGAGAGAAAAAAAAAGGTTTTCTGATCTTTGAAATAAGCAAGTTTCTCAAAAAGAAACATGGTTTTGCTTTCATCTCTTTTTTTATTGTGCCCCTTACTAACAAATAAAAATGAATCAAAGCAAAATTGATGTGAATGGTTAATTTCTTTTGAAAGGAAAGATTTCTTTCTTAAGGGTTGAACCAATTTAAATTTAATTTGAAATAAATGATTTTTTAAATAAAAGATGCTTTATAAATACTATATTCAGACAATATATCATAAAGAGAATTTTTCGGTGATAAAATTTTCTCCTTTTATTTTCCCTTATTTATATGAACATTTTATTAATATTTCCCTATTTCATTGTTTCACAAATTTTATTTTATTTTTCCCTTAGGAATAATTATATTATATAATTAAACTTATAATTCTGGAACTACTCTTCGAAGAAGGATGCAACTTTACAAATTAATATTCCTAGGAGAAAGTATTAAAATTTGGACTGAGTCGGTCCACAGGAGACGGCAATAAGGCCCTCGAATACTTATTAAGAACCACTATTTTATCCCCTAGACAAATTATTTTGAAACTTAGGGCTAATAATTAAAACGATTATTCCCAGCCCAGAAATATTCGTTAAAGATGTATGGTATGGTTAATCCTCTTTAAGAAGGAGAGTAAAGTTTAGCAACTTCATTGCCTATTTTTTTTCTAATTCTCTCCAAACTGCATAATCAGCCTATAACTAATGAATTTAATAGAATAATAAAAATTCTTGTAAATAAACTTGGGCTTAGTATTAGAAAAAAATTTGAGCTACTTTTAAAATTTTAAGTGTATTTCAAATTTCGCCAATATGTGATAATCTTCTCTCTTCATTCAGTATGTGATGTATAAGGAAATGACATGTGACTTCTTTAGGATTTATCCGCTCTTCACTTGAAACAACCCTAAATTTTGTCGATATTCAATAGGCTGTCAGAAAAATTCCGTATCGGATAGAAGTTCTTAGGTGGATAACTTCACAAAAGAAATTTTTTCCAATCTCTTTTAAATGAGGCAGGCTAAAGTTTTATAATCATGAAAATATCTTTAATAAAAAATTATTAAAATATTCAATTAAATTTTATATCTTAAATTCTTTTCTAGGATATTCTTTAAAAATTACAACATAAAATTCACCGAAAATTAATTGAATTCTCTCTTAATTCATTTGCATAAAAACTGTTCTATAATGAATGAGATTATAAAAAAAAAAAAAAAAAAACGGAGATACGGTATATAATTAAATGGTAGCCCTGATGGAGGAGTTTAGAGCTTCTGCAGAAACCCATGTCCTTGGGTTTAATTCTCTGGGAAAAACAAACGATTCTTTTCTGTTGATTATGGTCTGATTTGGGAGGAACGGTATCCAAGCTCGATTTGCGCCTCGAGGGCCGAAGGACCCCCTGGAGAGGACCCTTCATCAGCCCCCCGGGAGTTGCTCATCGGGCGATAATTCGTCAATTAAGCTCTATAGGTAATTTAGGAGAACTCGTTATGAAGAATTTCCAGGTAAACCTTTTTCTACAAGGTGAACAAAAAATAAAAAAAAAATTTAATCAAACATGCGTAATGTCAATAATTAAATTTTTTAATGCTTTGTCATTTCCTATTTCTATTAAAAAGAAATAAATTTTAGAAAAATTAAATCAAGTAATTTTTTTGTATGAGATTAAAGTAAAGAAAATTCATACAATACTTCCATGTTCATCTTTGAATTGAAAGATTACTGAGGGGAAATGAGCCAAACATTACTTTATTAATTAATTCATTTATTTGGTTTCTTGCTCTTAAAATGCGTTTGCTCACATAATAAGCCCGACTTCGCCTCACTCTCGCCCAAAAGCCGGTCCTAGATTTTATTTTTAATTACAAATCCTAAATCCTAATATAAAATTATTAATTATAAAATGATAATTTATAAAAAATCTTTAAATAATATCATAATCGCGAATATTTTTGAGAAAATAAATTTGTTTAAGGGCGGTAAATATAATTCATTAATCTCAACACTATTTCGATCTCTCATGAAATATAAGGTAAATAAAAATCAAAATTATTAAAAATTCTACTTTGGTTTTATATAAAGACAAATTAGTTATAAAAAAGCATGTATTAAATGGTGAAAATATAATAGACTACCCATCGTAGTACTTGATTATTATTGTTTTTAAAAAGAAATTGGCCACCGACTTTGAAGAATTTTTCTTCCTTTCACTATCTTAGAGATTTATAATTTTTTGATATTTTTTTTAGGTCTTTCTTAATATAAGATTATTGATGTTTAGACCGACCGACTCTTCCGGGAATATTTTACTAGTAGAAATTTGAATATAATTTTTTATTTGTTTGTGGACTCCAATTCATAGAAATAAAATCCCATTTATGTACCCCCTCCTCCGCGTCCAGGTTAAAAATATTGACATTGCTAATATTGATAACCTTCAAAGCCAAGGGATGTGGGTTCGGATCCGAGCGAGTCCAATGAAAATTTATTTAAATCAATTGGATACCAATTGGTATAAATAAATATGCATGGATTACATGTATTGTAATAAATATATTGTGTATTGTTTCAAGTCTATATGGCCTCAGATGCCGAAAAGATATTAAAAAATACTCTCTTTGTAAAAAAAAGGGCTCTGCGTTCAAGTATGTTGATAAAAGATAGGCGATTCAATAAAAAATACCTGAGCTAAGTATTTTATATAAAATGAAATATATTTCCTTTTCAAAATCATATTGAAATTCTAAGAAAAAAAATATTTATTAATTAAATTAATTTTTATTCTCCTTTTTCAGTTGTATAATGGGCAAAGAAAATCAATTAATATTCTTTTGAAAGAATATTTTAGCTTTCATCACCGCTTCGGTTTTTACAAAGACTCTATCAATATGATAATTAGTCCCCATTTTGGGGTTAAAATGAATAATTATTTTAGAATAAATTTTGTTTTATTTTTTTAAATATCAATTTAAATGCATTGCTGCAATAAATTTAGGAGAAAGGTGAATAAACTAATTACCAAATAAATATACCATAAAAAATCGATTTATTAAATAAATATTTACAAAAAAATGAATATGAGGAAAAATAGTTGAGATTTTTAAAGTGATGAAACTTATTAAATAATAAATTATTATAATTTATTATTTATTCAAAATTTAATAAATAAAAGACAATGGTTACATAAATGCATTAAAATTTATCAAATCCCTTTTATGGATGAGGTATATCAATAAGACTGTTTTATTTATTATAATATCAATTTTAAAAAAGAAATATTCTATTTTTTTTAATCAAGGGATCAAAATTACCAATTTTTGTCTTATTGAAAAAAAAAATTTTGATATTTAAAATTGTGCAAAAAATTTCTCTAGGATATCATTTTCTCTTTCCAAAAAGTTTATATATTAAGATAAAATACCATAAATATAAGTAGCTTTGAAAATAAATATTTTTAATCCAAATTAAATGTCTGAATAGCGAAGCCAGAGAGCGATGATGAAATTACATTTATATAAATAAAATAAAAATAATTAGGAGATGAAGCGTTATAATAAATAAATAAATCCTAACGCAAAAGAAAAATATTTTATTTTGCTAATATTTCTAGTGCTTTCCCTGGCTTTATCAATAAATCAATTAAAAAATCATATTGGAAATATCAATATGGAATAAAAGATTATGATCATACAAGTATTTACTTTTTTTTTTAGTTTTTAAATAAAAAATATTTAGATTTTAGATCATAAGTAAACATTGGTTGATAAAACCATTTTAGCTGCTTTCTTCTTTTCCCCATATCATATCATTGATATAATTTGTTTTTAATAAACATATAAAATTAAAAGTCAATAAAACATACTTTATCACAGATTGACACTGAACGATACCATTATATTTACATAAAAAAATACTTAGTTATATCATTAAAAAAATAATCGGTCTTATGATACTGATTTGATTTTTTATCTTTGGTATGTTGAACATACAAAATGGGTTTAAATATTGAGGCAGCGAAGTTTTTTGGGTGGCACTCTTGAGGTATACTGGAAAGAATCGGGCCTGGGGGATGCAGCAGCAGCGGCTTCACCTTCCCCATCTGACGGACTCGTGTCTCTTACTCGAGGTGGAGTAGCACCCATCAAAAGTTTTACAGGAATTTGATTTTCTTTTAGCCTAGACCGAACTAGAAATTCTAAGGTATAGAGATGATCATCTTGAGCCAGAGGCGCATGTTCGCGCATAAATTCCGCCAATCGGAGAAGATATTCGACATTATGTCCGGAAGGTCCACTACTTTCACAAATTTGTTGTGCAATTTCTGGTAAAGGAGCATCACCGAGCCAATGTCGATTTGCAGGGGTCGCGATATAGATCAAAGCCGAGAAAGGGTGACCTCGATGAGGATGAAAGGTGGCTAACTGGGTTCGATATCCGCCAAGTTGGCATTCTCTGGTGTCCAAATAGGGGAGAGCAGCTTCACCCTGGATCTCGAAAGCACGGCCCCAGACCTCCCCCTGAAAACAAAAGAAAAACCAAACATTTTAAAAAATAATTCACAATACTTTTGATAATTGATTGACATTTGTATAAGGAATTGGCAAGTTGTGAGTGAGAATCACTTTCATGAGATCTGATTACTGATTAATTTTGTATAATGAAATCTTCAAGTTTTTAGTTTACTAGCTTTTAAATTCCATCTGTAAAGAGAAGCACACTTAATGTATTTTTTGAAAGAGACAATAAAGTTATAGGTAAAAAACAGCTTTTATTGTAGATTTTGAGGTAGAATATTCTCTGAAGAATAGTAAGAGTGGCATTAAGTCAGAAAAGAAATTATATAGGAGCAGATTAATACGAATGAATAATGAAATCATTGATTTATTTAAAGGTAAGAAATAAAAATTAATTTATAAAGGACTGATAGATTGCTAGTTAGATTTGAGATCTTTTTCATCAGGGATCAAAATGGGGAAGCCTGAGTGATATCTACTTTATTATTATATTATTGACTTCTATTTAATACTCATCATTAAATTTAATTAAAATCCATAAAGTCACTTTTGATTTGAAATATGCGAATGGACGGATATGACGTATTCTTTACTAAGGCATAAAAACGAATTACATACGTTAAACTCTTATCTAATATGCTCCTTATTGATCAACCTGAATTTGACCTGATTCCATGAAATGATACAAGTTTCAATGATATGAAACATAAAGAGGGTTGTTTGAAAAGTTGTTAAACATTAGGTCATTGGTAGATAAAATTACTATCTATTCAAAATCATAAACGGAGCAGGGCAATTATAACTTACCAGTCATCTCTAGTATTACATCTGTCATCACCTCCTATAAATGAATTAATTTTCTTCTAATCCTCCAGCTCCGAAATATTTTTACCAAACTAATAATTAATAAATTTCCTTTTTTTACAACAAAGTTTCACGAGTAGAGACCTCTTGACCTTCTCTAAGTAGATCATAGGTTACCAGAGTGGGCTAATCGCCCCCCTGGGGACACTGAAACGAACCAGAAGGCTATGGTAGGCTCAAGTTCAAACAAGGGAGCTTTTTATAAAAATAAAGAGGTAGTTAAAATCAGAAAAAAACCCTAAAAAAAGTTTGAAACTTTTTATACTTGTACTATAATATACTGTACATAAAATTAAAACTGAATAATTTTTAAGTTAAATGTAAAATAAAAATTCTATTTTGTTATTTTTAATTCTCTGTTGATAATCTTAGTTTAAATTTGTTATTCTATGTTAATTTCATTAAATAATTTTGTTACTTCATGCTCCAAGTCTTATACATAATATTTAAAATGCAAATATTACCAAGGTATCTTATTTACAAAACAAACTTTATAATTATTCATTTGTAAAAATATTGAGATTACAGAACATTGCATTTCACCTTTCTTGTTTGCTCATAAAGTATAGATGTGTAGGGGAGAGGGAGGGGGTAGGCGAAAAAAAGCTTAGGAATCTATGAACTAGATGATATTTTACTTAATTCCATTAATTACATATTTTTATCTTAAATCGAAAACTAATATTATCAAAATAATCAATGAAATTCTAAGAGTTCAAATTATATATATTTTTTGTTAATTTTCTTCTTTTAATTTAATAACTATTTGAGAGGGGTCTGTAGAGTAGTCGGTAGGGTGTCGCCGTTCTGCACAAGAGATCGGTGTTTGCATCCCGGGCAGGAGGGATTTTTTCATTAAATAAAAATATTTAATGAAAACAAATCCTAAAGTATACCCTGGATTGGAACATTGGATACCACCACTATAGAGCACTCAGGCAACTCTACGAGGAGAGGGAGTTGCTGTGACACCCCGTCCTTTGGAAGGGACGTAAAGGATTCCCTCTTAATGATGCACTCTTCGCAAGGAGTAGGCTACACGCCGGTGCTGAGAGAGCCCCTTCTCAATCTAGGACATCCTCCCTAGCTTAGAATAGGTTGGAATAAAGGTACTGGGTGGAATTAGATATAGGAGTAGTTAGCTAGCTAGAAATGAATATAAGAGGAGGAGTGAGTGTTAGGAAATAAAGTAACTTCACGGGGTGCCGATAGATGGCTACGGCCAGAGGTCGGCTGGGTTTGAGGTGTGT
>JAAAKE020084269.1:6136-22731 GCA_010014785.2 Anisolabis maritima | reverse complement strand
AGCCAGCTTTATCAATACAAATTTTATAATCTATAAACGGAGCAATGTGCAAGATATTCTTTCATTGGCTAAACATTTCTTTACACCCCTCTTCAATCGAGTTCAATGAACAATAATTAATTTTTATTAAAAAAATAAAATAAAATGTATTAGAATATTTAGCAAAACATTTGTAAGGGAACCTCGGTTGTAAGGGCAAACATGTAAGATAAAAATCATGGTTCGAGTTCAAAAGTCAACATTTATGTCGAATCAACAATCTCGCAAATATTATCTTAAATTATTACTGTAAGAGACGTGAAGGTTCTTCAGAACCAATGACGTCACTGTTTTTCATTAGAGTTTGAATCATTTAACAAATTTTTTGTTCTAGTATTTGTCCATACATATTAATAGGACATGCACCCATATATATTTAAGAGTTACAAGAAGAAAAAATTGACAGAAATTTGGTATTTTATTAATTTGTTGAGTGAGAAGAGTAAAATATTAAAATTTTATGATGGTATCTCATGTTAGAGATCCGGACTTCTTTTTAAAAGCTCACCTTATATTTTATAAATATATTATATATATAATCTAGGAATAAGAAAATTCTTTTTTTTTTTTTTTTTTTTTATTAAAATTTAAGTTGGACAATGAAGTTTTTTATGAGTCATTAATGAACTTTTTTGTCCAAAAGTTTTTGAACAAACTTCACAAAGAAAATTTCTCTCTTTTTTATGAACAGTTTTTATATGTATTTCTAACGATGGTTTATTTGTAAAGCCCTTTTCACACAATAAACATTTAACAGGCCTTACTTTGTGATGAACAAATTTAATATGCTTTTGAAGAGAATCTTTTTCTTTAAATGTTCTTTCACATTCGGTACAATTAAAGGGTTTATCATCTGTATGCGTTATCATATGTTTCATTAATATTGATTTTAAAGAGAAACATTTCGGACAGATTGGACATTGGAATGATTTCTCTTGTTTATGAACTATTATAATATGTTTTTTAAGGTCACCATTTTGTCTATAACTTTTGCCACATTCGTTACATTTATAAGGTTTCTCCCCGGTGTGTATGATCTCATGGAGTTTTAAATTTGCCTTTTGAGAAAAGGATTTGAAACAAATATCGCATTGGAAAAGTTTTTCCTTTTTATGCACGGAACTTATATGAAGATGAAGTGCGCCCTTTTGAGTGAAACATTTTTGACATTCGGGACATTGGAAAGGCTTTTGGCCAGTGTGAGTGATTTTATGATTTTCAAGACCCGTATCGGAACAGAACGTTTTATCGCATTGATCACATTTATAAGGTTTCTCATGATTATGGACCATTGCGCCATGCGTTACGAGCATTGCTTTTGTAAAGAAACTCCGGTCGCATTCATCACACTTAAATTTCAATTTTTTATTATGTACTTTTTTATAATGTCTATTTAAATCTCCTAAAAATTTAAAATTCTTTTCACATTCAAGGCAAATAAAAGGTCTCATCTCGGAATGAATTTTTAAATGTTTCACCAAATTCGCCTTTTCCTCAAACGCTTTAAGACAAACTGTGCATTCATATTTCATTTCGCTGTTTTGTTTAATTTTCATATGTAACAAGTCATTTAACTTTTGAGAAAGTGCACTGTCCACAGGAGAGGCTTTCTTCTGTTGTTTCTCTTCTTTATGGGATGCCATATGCTTTTTATATTCAGTCACTTTATTAAAAGTCAATCCACAGATGTCACAATTTTTTTTAAACATCTTTTCTCTAAGTTTGTTCTGAAGTGTTTTAATGAAATCTAAAAAATAAAAGTAAATTTTCAAATATTGGCACTAAAAGAAATAAGAGGGAAAGAAAAGACATTAGCCAGGAGATAATTTCTTATTTAACTAACAAGGGAAGAGAGACTACATCCAGTACATCAAGTATTTTTAGAGAAATTAACAATTAAAGCCGGTCTCTGTTTATAAAATCTATTGATGCATTTATTTAAATGCAGCACACTATCATATTTTGAACCCCGAAAATTGTAATCTGATACATACATAATAAGAATTTGATCCACAAAGTATTATCAAAATAAATTAATGGAAATTGAAAATATAAAGCCGAACGAAAATAATGATTTGTCAGAGGGGAAATGCCTCCATTAAAAGATTGAAACGTGACATCATGCATTGTACACACAATGTAAAAAACAAAGAATAATTATTTAGCTAATAAATTCAAAGCATTACCCAACCATTCATGACTGGATGACGGAATCTGAATAAAAATATAAATCTAGATGTCCTTATTTCTTGAAAGAGCTTCATTATCAAATCACTTTTTGGGGTTGATGTCAGCTCTGATATACTGGTTTGGTTTGGTATTCCTAAGAATATAAAAAATTTTCGGTTCCATTATTTAATCGTTCCCTCAGGAACGAATTTACCAAAATCACTCAAACTGTAAAATTTTTTATTTTTAATGAGAATCTCTTACTGAATCGAACCGTCTAAACATCAGCAAGTTGTTTTAAATCAAGTCGTTGAAAATGTTTTTTAAATCTAAGTAGAACTTTTTCTATTTTACCGAAAGGCAGGATTTTTTCCTTACACTCAATGTTTTCCTTTTGTGAGAAACGATTCACTATTTAAGCGTTAATAGTGAAATTAAATGGTGCATTTCATTATTTTTGTGTGAAATCTCATTTTCCAAGAGGGTAAAAAAAATTATACATAATCAATTTTATTTCATTGGACCGTTTAGCCCCATCTACCAAGGCCCCCGAGGTGTTTTCATTTACAGAGACACACACTTCAAGCCCGGCCGACCACTGGCCCATCTATCGGCATCCGGCGAAATTACTTTATTTCCTGTCTCTAACTCCTCTTATATTCATTTCTAGCTAGTAAACTACTCCTATATCTCATTCCACCCAGTTCCTTTATTCCAACCTATTCTATACTAGGGAGGATGTCCTAGATTGAGAAGGGACTCTCTCAGCACCGGCGAGTAGCCTACTCCTTGCGAAGAGGATCAATGTTCTACGTCTCTTCCATAGGACGGGGTGTCACACCTACTTACTCCCCTCGTAGAGTTTCCTGTGGAGGAATCTAAATTTCCAATCCAGGGCATACTTGAAGATTTGAATTATTCTACTATTTTGGCTGAATCAAGTTCAGTTTTTCTATTTTATCTAATTAATTTAATAATGTTATTTTTGCTCAGAATAACAATAAATAAATGAAAATTTTATTTAAAAAAAACATTTTCATAAATTAAGGAAAATGTCTTTGAATAGATTAATTAAAGCAAATAAAATTTCTTTACTTTATTAAAATATTAATTTCTATAAAAATTTAATTTATTTGTTATTATTTTGGGTTATATTTGAAATACATTTATCCTTCGATTAATGTGAGTCTCCGTTAGTGCGGAAGATATTTTTCTCTAAGAATAAATGAATTAAAAAATCTAGCATTTATTTTCTAAGCAGTTTGGTGCGTAATTAGCGTGTTTATAATAGGTTTAAATTTAAGAAAAATTTTTGTGATGATTAATTATATTTTTCCCCATATTCAATTAATTGCTGGACTATTTATCCACATTAATCGAGGGATTGCTGTAGTTAGTGGCTTTCAAACAACGCCCTATAGACCGTAAAACTCCAGTCAATATATCGTTTAAGGTAAAAATATTTTGCGAGGTGAGTTTGTGTTTGATTGGGCATTTTCCACTAAATCAGATATGGCTGCAGCCCACTAACTAAGGAGGAGAGGGGATTTGAACTAATATGATTGATAGGGTTATGTTAGAAATAGTTAGTGGTTTTTCACGGAAGCAGAAATTCCGGGTTCGAGTCCAGGAGGCGCAAATCAAACACTAACTCTTCTCACAAAATATTTTTAGTTTAAATAACATATTAAATTAATTAAATGAAATAAAAAATCAAAAAAAATAATAATAAAAAAGTCAATTGAATTTGACATGGGTCAGTCAAAATTAAATAGCCCGATCACTAGTATTGTTGAATTCAATAGATTTTATTTTCCATTCGAAAGGGTAATTTCTCTAAAACTATAAGGAATTAACACGAAATCATATCTATTTTTTTGGACTCTTGAATCACCAAAACATATTGCATCCCGATTCTCAAAGGGGATTTTCACCCTCCTTGTTGGTGGAGAGTCTCAGAATTATACGATTCGAAACACTCATTCATTACCTTTATCTAAACTAATAGGCAATTTATTTTCTGCATACATCTCCTCTTCGTGCAATTTTATATGTTGTTCATAATCTTCAGGATTATTTAATTCTACGAAACATAATTCACAGGCAATGGCATCTTGAGAGGATCTTTCGCACTTAACTTTTCTCTTTAACCCTAAAATAATAATAATAATAATAATAAAGAAGAATAACGTTATTTGCAATTTTTTTTTGATTATTTTATCCTAACTCTAGTTATGAAATTAGCTGGGTAATCAATTTACCCCCTCGAGTATAGTGGAATGATTAAACTAAAGATTTAGACATAATATCCTCTTCAAAGTCAATTAGACAACCTTCGTTTTGATGAATAAATAGAAGGCCTACATGAAATGCAAAAATACCAAATTTAATAATAGGTAAAATATTATGCAATTGTTGATTCGAATTTTATATAGGACTTCTAATTGTCCATTAAGATGAAACAAAGATACAGGTTGTCTTTTTACATTTACAGGGGGATAGTATATATTATATACTTCGGCGAGTCACCTGGATGCCCTTTGATTTCCAAATTGAGTTCGTGTTGGGATTCACCTTAAAGTCTTAGTTTTTAATATTAAAGAGAATTGACCTTTACAAATATTATTAAATTTTGAGAATTTTTTAATTTTAGACATCCTAAATCAGACATGTCAAAATCGCGGCCCGCCAAGATTGATAACCAATATGTTCATTTAACTTTTGAAAACACTGGATTCTTTAATTAAAATTATAAGTACGAACACAGTACATGAAGTAAATAAACGTATTCAAATCATTTTCATTTATATATAGGGAAACTATTGCGCAGAAATGTCTATGTCGAAGCACGATCGTAGAATTGCTCATATCATTTCCCAATGTGTTATTAACAATTAAACGTATTTTATCTATGTTCGGTAGCATATATTTGTGCGAACCACTATTTTCCACTTTAAAAAATAATAAAACTGCGGATTTTATAAAAAATTTTTATTTTTTTCAAAAAACCATCCTTTACCTTTTCTTCTTGAAGATGTTAATTGTAATTGAGATTTTAAAAGAGTCATAATATGCATGTCGCTACATTTTTTCTTATGTTTTGTTAAGAAATCATAACTAATGAAGAACGTCATACAGAAATCACATGGGAAGAGTGGACCTGAAACAAAAAACAAATTTTTAAGACAATAGAAAGTAAAGTGATGTGGCAACTAGATAATCGATTTCAAAGTATCTTGTCAGTCTAAGTACATATGAAAAAGAAATTCGTCTGGATTTTATAAAATTTCATATTTGACATTTTAATTTCATTTTTATCAACTTTTGATAGAGATCCATTAGAGGCAGTTTCATGATTTTTTATAATTAATAATAATTTTTTTTTATCAAAAGTTATCAATTTTAGATATTTATATCTGAAGTTAAAATATGAAATTTTAAAATGATCCGATCAATCAAATTTGCTCTACAATTTTCTTTAAAATATCATTGTATATTAAATAGTCATAATGGCATCCGCTGTCGAAAAAGGATAAAAAATAATAATAATGTATTGTTGGTGTTTGAGTCTCATCGGATTGAATTGTTTGATATTTATTCTAATAAAAGGCCGATAATGTAATTTGTCTAACATATTTGTGAAATCTTAAGCAGCTAAATAAGGTTATTAATGAAATTTAAAAAATAATAAAAAAAAAAAAGAGTACCATGTTCATACATTCATATATACATACATACAATTAGGTGGATTGAAGTTGATGGAGTGGCATCCGGTTCACGGCGTTTGGCCTTCGTTCTCTTTCAGCAGAGTTCTTTCATCTATCATTTTCTCTGTTTATAAATGATCTCTCCGATTTCTTAAATCATAGCAAATATCATCATTTTGCAGATGATTCAGAAACTTTCACCGGGCAACTTGGAAAGCACGGTTTCATTCTGATATAAATAATATAGGAGAATTAACCGTTTAAAGCTTAGCATATCTAAATCACGTTTTTATCACTCCTAAATGGCAAGGCTCATTTCAATCGTTATAGCCAATATTATAAAAAATCTTGGGGCCAGACTTAATGGATTCTTGAATTCTGTGTATTTGGTGTTTGAGTCTCTTTGGCTTTAATTGTTCTTTGTGATATATATTCTTTTCTCTATTTATTATAAAAAATCTTAATCAAATAAATCTATTTGTGTACAGACAATTCTGAGATTGTAACAAGTAGACTTGTTTTTCTTTAAATCTCTCTTTGACATCCCTGGACTAAATTAAATCAAAATTAAAATTCCATCCTAGCCTAAGTTTTTTAGGGGGCTAGCTGTTAGAATTTCTATTATCTCTTTGGATGGAAGGCCAGGAGTTTTAAAACGATGTTTCAAATTATCTTTTCATTAAGTTTCTGAGATGAGAATTGATCTCATCAATATATTCTTTCAACACCTTGGGCTAAAAAATATGACTGGTATTTCTTTTGTCAATCTTTTCTCCTCCCTTCTCATCAAGGATCATGTAGTATAACGGGCCTTTTTTCAGTGGAATCTATAATTTATGCCAACCCTTAATTATAAGAAAAAGGCAGGCAAAAAAGTCTTTCGGCGTTTGAGAATTCAAATAGACAAAATTTTGTCGAAACTTAAAAAGTGAAATAATTAAAATCACTTTTTAAAAATGAAGACTACAAAATTAATGTTATTTTGACTAAATAAATAAATAAAAAATAATACAGTGTTAGTTATTTATAGTTTTTCAAAATAGTATCTTTGAAACAATTTTTATAAACAGTGAATCTTTTGAATAATATCAAACAATAAATATAAAAATGCATATTTATGATTAGAGAAAGAGAATAGCTATCTAAATAAATTTAAAAAATGATAAATATATCTTCAAAAATTATCAAATGATTCTAAATAAACATTTATAAAAATTTTATTACATGTTAAAAACTTGATTTTAGTTTTAAACAATTTATTACAAAATTTAAACAAAATAAAAATTTAAAAACTTTAATAATATCTAATCTTTATTTAAATAGATAATAAAACACTTTCACTTATAAACTTTTTTAATAGTTTGACAAATGACATTTGTTATTAAATAAATAAAACCTATTTATTTATAATTTTAACTCACCTGAATAGATTGGGTATTTAATATCATTCTCCTCTGATGTATCCATTTTAAATTTAAATTTAAAAAATATTTATTTATTTCTTACTTCAAAGAAATGTCAACCTTCCCGAAAAACAATAAAGAGAACTCAGAATATGGAATTTAGAAGTGCCATTTTATGCGAAAAAAGAATTATAATCAGAGAGAAGAAAAAGAGCAAATTTTAAAATTACAAAAATTAAATTCAAAATTTAACATATAAAATAGAAGAATAGTTCTTACTTATTGAGAGAGTTTTGATATCTTATTATTTTATATGATAATTTGTTGACATTTTTTTTATTTAGATACCAAAGTTTGCGGATTTCTACTTTTCCTCAAAGGAAAGAAATTTAAAAAAATAATTAATTCATAGCCTAGATGAATAAAAATATATTTAATTATGAAATTTCAATTTTAAGTTCAAATATTTATTTTATGTAGTTATCAAAAGAAATTTTTTTTAAGCAAATATTAAGTTAAAAATTTTGCCAGCAGAGGACTCGCAGGGTTCCACCAAAAAACGAATTTAAAATGTATTTTATTATTTTTTTCTGGCAAAGTAATTATATTTAAAACGTTTATTTTTATATTTATTCTAATTATGGTTATAGAAAACACTCAATACGATAAAAAGAAAGAAGTAAGAACGTTTGAAGAACATTGTTGAACCTCGAATGGTAAACTGTTGAACTCTTTCAAAAAGATTCTATATTATATGACTATAATGGCCTCAGAAGTCGAAAAATGACTTTAAATTAAAATAAAAAAAAATTTAATTTAATTAATTTATATAGTTTTTTTTCATTTTGGAAAATTAAAATTTTGAAATTTTTATTTCATTTGATTTTATTTATTATTAAATTCCATTGAAAAATGGAAAAATATTATTTATAGGACAGAGAACTTGCATTAGTGTTGTACACAACAAGAAGTATTTAGAGATATGCCTGATAATTTGGTTCTTGCTGCAAATATCCAATTCCTTCTTTTTTCACAGTCACTTTGAAAAATAATTTGTCAGGAGTAGATATAGTTGTTGACTTACACCTTGCATCGTTTACGTGTTATTGCGCGCAAATTTTATTTATATTTTTATCTTTTTTCTTTCGATGGAATTTAAGAACCTGTTGTTTGTTAATGAGCAAACATCTATTTTTTTAAATTTTTGGTATTTGTTTTGTTAATTATTTGTTGTTTTGTTTTATACAATTTATAAATTTGTATTTGTGTTTGATTGGGCCTACCATCGAGGCTTTTGCCACTAAGCAGGTCGTAAATAAATATTTTAAACAATAAGGATTTTGTACTTTCTCTTTATGAGTAGGAATAAAAAATTAAATAAATATAATAAAAATTTATTTTAATAATAAAAGTCTTTAAGACAATATTAGATATTTTATGAGATATTAAAGACAAAAGAAACAAAATTTTTAATAAAGGCCGATTCACAATTAAGACAAGGAACTTATCATTATCAGACTTAGCGATAATTTCATATACTATGACTGTTACTCAAATCAGGAAATGATAAAAAAAATTAAGTTTAATGAATTTGGTACCAGAGATATGAAGGACTTCAGCAAATGAAAGTATTAGTTAGTGTGTTTATTCCGAAAGTCTAGTAATGGCAATTTTTTTCGAATGGATCTCCACGAATCGGAAAAATAGTTTTGGTCATCTCGTCTAATTGACTCATTTGAAGTTCAAACATGGAAAATTAAAATATCTCCTATATATATCGAAATAATATTCATATACAAAATTTTTCCATTCATCATTGCGAAAAACTTTAAAAGAAAAAAAATTTTGTATCTTACTTATTTAATATCTCCTAATTATGTATGTACAATTAGATGTTTTATTTTCAACAAAAGTTAAAGGATGGGGATTGGAGGGTGGTGTAATGCTTAGCGCACAGGGTTTTCATATAGAAGGCCCAGTTTTGGGTCTAGATTGGGAAATTTTTTTAGCATTTGACAATCGCCTAAAAACAGGCTCATGTCGATTGGTTGGAAAAGAAATTCTCAAAAAATACGATCGCGGTGCTACCAAACACGACATCTATGACATTGAGACAGGTGACCAATCTACGCGTATGAACCCGAAAGTAAAGAGCAGTCGACTGTATGGATCTTCAAGATGAGCCAAATCCAACAAAAGTTATTCGTGCATGAAACACTTCGAAGCAAATGGTCGCCTGCTTTTTCAGAAAAACTGGACATGTGACAACCGTTCGTAGAACGGTTAATTCTGAATGGTACACAACCATTTGTTTGCCAGAAGTCTTCGAAGAAATAAGGAAAACCAACCGCCGAAGACGGATCATTCTCCACCGCGACAATGCGAGCTCTCAAACAAGTGACTTTTTGAGCACTCAAAACGTCGATTTGATGGTCAACCGCCGTCTATTCCTGATTTGGCACCCAATGACTTCTTTTTATTCCCACATATCAAGAATAAATTGCCTGCATCGTTTTTGACACCTGAAGATGCGTTCAAAATGCGTTTTGGAGGTGCCTCAACCGGAGTGGGAGAATTGGTACAAACGTCTATTGATCTTCATGGAGAATATTTTGAAAAACAATAAAGTACTTTTGTTAATAAATAATGTTTTTGATCTCAAATTCCGAAATAAAAAAGGCAACTCTCAAATCAGTCAAATGGTAAAAAAGGGGAATTTTTGGATCGAAGAGTAACATGTCATAAACAATTTAAAAATCTAGAAGACAAAAAAATATATATATATTATAGAACTTTATATTTAAAATACAAGAAAACTCAGATAGAAAGCATTAAAAAAAATATAGGTGGTGTATTTGGAAAATCTAAAAAAGTGTAAATAGATAATAATTGGGGGTAAAAAGTGTATATACATAAGTGAAAGGATTTAAGTTTTAGTTTTTTAAGATTTAGGACTAGGTTTAGTTTTTAGTTAAAATAGATTACAACTAGGTTTTTGATAGTCTTTCCTAGCTAAAGAACACTACTAAAAAAAAGTACTAATTTAGACCTAACAATCGAAAAAATTATTAAATATATATTGTAAATGCAAGATTTATAAGCAAAGACTGTGAGAACCCGTTAAGGGGCAAAAGTTTAATTGTAAGAAAAAATAAATATGATTTCAATAAATGACTTTAAAAAAAATATGTCTGAATAACTGTTACGGAAATATTATATAAAGTCTATATGGCCTAAGAGGCCGAAAAGACTTTAAAAAAAAAATTAAAAATGATGAATAAAACAATTTGGTATTTTGGAATATTGGTACTACTTCGAATAATATTTTGATTTTTCATGTTTGAACGTCAAATGAAGTATGACTTTGCATTGTTGGATTTTTACCTTGGTATTATGGCATTCCTGCGTTATACCTGACCCTTGCATTTTTTAATAGTTCGTATACGATGATTTGCCCAAAATTTCAAGATAGAATGAAAACAATTAAAAAAGTAACACGTTATTATTTTCTTTGTCTGAATTCCTTCTTATGATAGAAAAATCATATCTACTGTTAGTTTTATTTGGAAAATTTAACAATATTTAGTTTGCTTGTACAAACAAGCGAAAAGGCACACTCTAATAGATACCAAGTAATAAAGATTTGTTTTGAAAAAGATGGTGATTTTCAAAACAATGTCCCAAGAGATAAAGTCAATATATCGTTTAAGATAAATGATTGTTTTGACTGGGCATGTTTGGTGTCTCCAAAATTTGAATTAATTTCGCTGCCGTTACACTAAGACCCCCCAGCTAGTGAAAACATCTCGCGGTGGCCAATATATAAGAGGAAAAAATTATTTCTCTATCAAGGATACACCTTACTTTTTCGATCGCCATCTAGCGAGCTCGATTGGAAGCTCTCACAATACACGAAGCAAGCATGAGGCGAGCAAGAACCCTAATAAAGGCTCTAATGCAATGGTTCTTAACCTTCTCGAAGCCACAAAACACTTTGCCAATCCGACTATTTTCGGCTGAGTCAAAGGTTTCTATCAACGAAATTTAAAAAAAAAAAAAAATGCCAACGTAGACTAGTTGTGGAGCCTGTCTTTGGAGGTCTACACAGGGTTGACATTTTATTTCCCTTGCTATTTATAATTTCTATAAAAACGCTTTATTCAACAATTAAAATTTTTTGTTTGCTCAATTGAATTTGATCATATATATTTATTTATTTATATTAGATTATATATAGGTAGTGTAAGTGAGGCATTTTCAGTTCAATAAAAAACAAAAAGTATATTTTATTATTTTCTCTCTCCAATCTCTTGGTTCCGTTAGTGCTGCGCAGTAACAAACGGCTTATTTTGGATTCATGAAACCCTAGACATCTGAGACAATACAATATAATAGCACCAATGTTGCATCACTGAGTAACAGTTAAAAGAGTAGGTTTCATGAATGCACTCCAAAACAAGATACCTTCTTCTCACTGCGCAGCATTAGCAGTCGACAGAGGATGAGAGAGAAATATAAAATAAAATAAATATTTTATTGAACTTCAATTACCCTACCTATAAATATCTACAGTCCTAGGTTAGTGCAACTTAATTAATTCATCATTTTTCATTTTAATCAAAGCTAATGCAACATTTTTTCCTGAGTAGGAATGTCGATCACCTCGTTCCCTGTCTATAAATGTAAATCTACCTTTTAGTAATTTCTCTCCGGTATTATTGATTAAAATTATCATTTCCCAGATGAACAGTTGTTAGATGATATTCTAAAATCAACTTGTTAGAATAATATTTGCCACATTCATTACATTGCAGAGGACCGCCCTTATTATGAACAACCATTACATGTCTTTTATGACTTTCTTTAGTTACAAATATTTCTTTACATTCAGCACACTTAAAAAGTTTAGTTTCTGGATGCTTTGATGCATGTTTCATCAAATTGCCAGCTGTTGCAAATCCCCTTAAACATATATCACATTTAAATGGTTTTAACTGTTGATGAGCGATTTTATAATGAAAATCCAGGTCTTCTTTTTTTGGGCAAATTTTACCACATTCAGTACATATATAAGATGATTTCTTAGGTTGTACTATTTCCACTTTATGTTTCTTCATATGGTCTTCATAATCATTTGAGTTGTTAAAAATAGAAAAACATAATTCGCATGGATGACATTCATTTATATCCCCATCTTGATTTTCTAATAAGCACTCATTTATTATGCTATTATTTATTGAAGAAACATCTTTTACTTTAATTTTTATTAAATTTTCTAGAACAAAAATGAAAATTATGAAATTATGTTTTATGTAAAGTAAGAGAATCAAATGCAACTTGTTAAAGACATATAGGAAATAAATAAATTAGTGCCAATGAAGGGACTGGGCAGAGGCAGCCAAATAAAAAGCCTTTATATATTTATTTAATCATGAGGAGACTTTTCGCTTATTTACTTCAAGTAGTAGATATTTTAATTTCTTATATATATTATGAAAGGGATATAACACTAAATATGTGACATATATAAAATCAATTTATTTACAAAAAAAAAAATTGTTTTTTTAATAAAATAATTTTTGAGAGTATATTTTGGTGGTGGATCAAGCGACTCTTGGCCCCCGGGATCTCCAGTTAGCCTATCCCGGATCGATGTGTTTCCTTTGCGCCAGACCACCGGACGCTCGACTTCACACTTCATTATATACAGATCTAATGTAAAAGTTAGTCCAAATCTTAAAGAAAAAATTTTTCACTTATCAGCCGCTTTTTAAACCAGCAAGGTGACCGACATCTGGCTCGGCTCTAAAGTGCTACTGTAAGTAGCAGAAATCCTTTCAAAGGATTACAGGGAATATTTAAGTTAGAAGGGGCTAAGGGTCCACCAGAAAATATACACTCACAAAAATTATTTTATTAAAAATATTTGGTTTCGCTAATTGCCCATTTCGAGACATACCTTTATTTATATGAATCGAATAGATCTCAAAAAACCTAAAAAAATTTTTGATTATCTTTGTTCATAAGAATGTTGGTTTAATAAAGCTAAACCGAAACGTTACCCTTACTAAAATAATAAACATACAAGGCTTTTTATTTGCCCAATACATTCAGAAATAAGCATTAAGGAATTTGGAGAAATGAAACCGACTCCAACACATATTTTCTCTATTAGCACTATAAGAAGACGTTTGTTCATTGACATTTTAAGGCAGTTTTACTAGATACTCTCTTGTTATCCTAGTTGGCCTAGTATCAGTGCCATAGAAATTCAAAAATTATAATTTATATATTGCTCATATTAACAGTTTAATTTTCCTTTTTATTATTATTAGTGCAAATTGACTGTTGAATGAATGAGAATAATTAAAATTTGTGAATTGATGATCAGGGGTGCGGTTTGAGTCTCCCTCCCCTTCTTACGTCATTCCCTCGTGAACACAAGCGTCCAAAGATTAAAGCTCTGAGACTGGAGTACAGTCGCAGCAAGGAGACAACAATCCACTTTAAGTTTATTGCTATCAATATACTGGAGCCAATGCGTCTCAAATCGCCAACTATAGTCGGGCCTTTTTTGAAATGACAGAAACCTTAAAACTGTGATGGCCAAAGGATTCTCCCTGCATAGTCCGTCCAAACAATCATAACGATACCTCCCGATCTTGCTCGTTTTTGGTCTAAAAGAGAGAGCCACGTCAATCACACTTTCCCTAACTCTCTGAAATTCTGAAATCGGCCGGACTTTAGTAATGCCTTAAAATGACAATGACTAGTTCATTGTTAGCAGAATAATGGGACAATAAATAAAGTAATTGGTTTTGTCTCTTAAAGAAAGCTGGTGTTATTTCTCATAGAAAAATTTGCATTTTCTATTAATCTAGTGTTCTAAATTTAGGAAAACACAAAAACAAAAAATTCAAATTTCTACAAACAAAATATTTTTTAGTGTATTTTTTGTTGATGCTGGTATCTAAGAGTAACGCTGTCAACTGTCGAGGCCAGACACAGAAGGCATCTGGAGAATTAGTTCTCTCCCAAAACAAAAAAACACCCCAAACATTACTTTGATTAAACAGTCGGCACGTTTGGAGTTTTTGTTGAAAACTAATGAAATATTATTTGAAAAATAAATTAAAAAAAAAAAATGATGATTGTTTTCAGGTACGATTCCCAAAGCAATGTGTTAACGTTTCGAACATCGAACGCCTTCCCCCCTTCTTTATGAGCTTAAATAAATATTATAAAATATAAAATGATACACAATATAGAAGAAGAAGTATTTACAAATTTACAACGTGGCTTCACTAAATTTCCCCTCGCTCTTGTTATAATAAAATGTTGGTCGTTTTAATAAATGCATAAGAAGGCAATGATGTCTAAGCTGATATGAATAAATTTTCTCTCATGTAATGTGCGATTTTTATAATATTTCTATGTTTATTTATTATTTAGGAATCCTTCTTTTACTCCTATTGGGGGTTTGAGATATGTGGATGTGTGTGTGTGTGTGTGTGAAGAGGCAGGCATAAAAGGGATACGAAGAAATGCTAACTCAGGTTATTCGTGTTGTAAAATGAATAAAAAGTGCAAATTTCTTGGTTTTGATGAATGCTGGAGTCCTTGAGAGCAGCCAGGTGAATAAAATAAATTTTTTTTTTATATTTTATTGCCGACACCCACCTTCAGGGCAAAATTGTCATATAAATACAGATATTAGGTATTTAATTATTAATACGACCAGAGGAAACATACAAACCACATAATTAAATACCTAATATCTGTATTTATATGACAATTTTGCCCTGAAGATGGGAGTCGGCAATAAAATATATAAATTTTTTACTTTAATCACCTGTCTGCATTCCAGGACTACAGTCAACCCACACAGAAGATTTTTATTAATACAATAAAAAAAAAAAAATGAAAAAATATCATTACTTTTAAAACTATTTGAGTTATTCCCAGGATTAATATTTTTATGTCTTTCCAGATGCTGTCCTTGATTAGAAGCATGTGATGCTAAAAAAAAAAAGAGTAATAATATTTGCAATAAATAATTAAAATAAAATATATTTCTTACTTTGTATATTATGCTTCTGAATTTTATGATTATCAAGACGGTGTTGGAAATAGAAATATTTAGAACATAAATCACATTCATATTTACTAGCATGCTCCATAATTCGATGTTGTTTGTACATGTCTTTTGTTCTGAACACCTTATCACATTGTGTACAAGTATTTTTTCTTAAGTTATTATGTACATCAACTAAATGAGTCTTGAAAGAAGTTAGAGATTTAAAATTGATCCGACACTCATCACAGATGATTGGTCTTTGTTTTGAATGCACTTTTAAATGATTTATTAATGCAATTTTTCTATCGAATGTTCTATAGCAGTAAGTGCATTTAAATTTCAAATCTTTATCTTTTTGATTAATTGGAGTTGATAAATTAGTACTTATTTGTTTTGTATCTATTATATTGATATGGAATTGTTTTTTTTCAACTTTTTTATGAATTTCCATATGTTGTTGATAATAGGTGAAATCATCAAACGATAAATTACATAAAAGACAAGATAGTTTTTCTTTCTGACCTTTATTTAAATCTAAAAAAAAAAATATAAAAATTTTATTAAAAAAAAAAAAAAGCTTAAATAATAAATCAGTGACTTTGAAAAGAGAAACAAGCGTTCAAAAGATAATATCATCTATGACATTTGGTTTTTCTTTTGAGCAGGGTTTTTCAACCTTTTTTTTATCTCATGATGAAATTAAATGATGATCTTTTTTAAATATACTTTATTTACTTATATAATCAATTTAAGGAGATTTTAGAAAGGAATGTTAGTTGAATGAAGGCCGGTGAAAGAAATCTAAATTCTTACAAAATCTTATTTTTAATATATAAAATTCTGACGTTTCAACCGGATCTCTTCCTCAGTACCTTAAAACAATTCATTCTTTATAATACAAAGACATACAGTACATCTAGATGTACAGATTATTATGTTGTTGTTGTTGTTGTTGTATTCGTGGTCTCCACACTATTGTTTGATTTGAAACAGTACCAATCCTTATCATAGTGACATTAATGAAATCACTCTATTTTATCTTTATAAATGGATATAATATGTAAATCTATACTGTATGTCTTTGTATTATAAAGAATTAATTGTTATAAGACAGGAAGAGAAGACTCAAACTTAAGACAATTTTTTATATTAAAAGCAAGATTTTTTAAGAATTTTGCTGTATTTCAACGTCGTTCATAA
>JAAAKE020084258.1:0-22733 GCA_010014785.2 Anisolabis maritima | reverse complement strand
AACTTTAGCTTCGCGGGCTACTTTCAAAACCTTTGCGGTCGACCGGTCGACCGCGGTCGACGTGTTGGCCACCCCTGCCTTATATCAATCAACACTTACGGATAAGTTGTCAAATTTTGTGTACAGATAAAATGTATGGTGATAATAATATATAATAATCCATTTATATATTAGTTGATATAATGAATGTGTTGATTTCTCTTGTCACTTTTAGACTCATAAGTTTTAACATAGTTGTCGCTTATATATATTTAAATTAATACCTAATCTTCTCTTTGAAATAGGACGTTTACATTTCATTTTTAACTTTATAAATACTATTAATGTATTTCTCTCTCATTTTTCTTCTTTTTCATAATAAATGATTTAAAACGTGTACCCCTGGATTGAATTATTCGCATTTTTTTATTATTTCATAATAAACAATATTTAAATTCCAACCATTTCTAAAAAATTTTTAGAAATAGTTGCAATACGTATGTAATTCGAGAGAAGGTATAAAAAATTTAAACATTGCTTAATATAATAATAGAAAAATGCAAATAATTCAATGCAGATGTACTTGTTTTAAATAATTTATTATGAAAAAGAAGGAAAATGAGAGAGAAACATATTAATATAATTCATTATATATTGTAAATAGTCTAATGTGTTTTAAATTAAATAAATTGTGTTCTGAAGAAGGGAGCGATGAGCATCCCGAAACGTCGACGATAAGAAGAAATAAAATTTGTTTTTATTTCATCCTTTTGGCTGCCTGCAAACCCTCCAATTTTTAATATTTTTGAATTATTTATATCATAGCCATTCAGTTACTATACTTTATATTGTAATAAAAACATCATCGCTATATAAATCATAGTATCAAATATTTTAAGTCTTTCCGGAATTCTAACTCTTAGGCTAGAAATTCCGAGTTCAACATCCTGAAATCATTCATTGTCCTAAATTATTTATTGAAAATTATTGATTTCAAGTAAATAAATTAAAATAAATTAGCTTTTTTGATAAAAAAAAAAATTGTGTTATTCATGGTGATGCATTTGCAATTTTAAAAACAAGTTTTTTTTTAAATGTTCATATTCAATTATTATTTTTATTTTTTATTATCTTTTTTTAATAGCCATTATTCCTGTTTCTGGAGTAGTGACAGACAGCTTTTGTTTCATTATTCAATGAATAGAGGTTTTTATTTTTGGATCTTTTTTTATAATGTCAATCAAACGGACCCTGGCTCTTAGCATAGAGGTCTCGCTTCATGTTCTAGAGATCACTGGTTCGCTTCTCCAAAGCCCAAAGCAATTAAAATTTATTTAAATTTTATTGGCTACCAATTAATTTAAATAAATATTGACGGAATCTCAATGGCTTCAAATGGCAAAAAAAAAAAAAAAAAACCAAGCGGAAGTCTTATTCTTGCTTAAATAGAAAGTAATCATCTTCATTTATCTACTTCCAGTTTTAACAAGTTTAAATTTATTAATTTTCACTGACTAAAACCAACAAAAATTTACGAAATTTATCTCCATGATATCTTATCAATTTTAATAATCATTTTGATATAGCTATTGTTTATTTTTTGTATAAAATTGCACAATGTTGTTTTCTTATATCCTGATTTCTTTCTTTAAAAAAAAAAAAATACTAAAAATTATTAGATAAGATTAAAAACAAAAAAATTACATATTTAACCAAGCTTAATTAAGGATTTACAAATATTTAAAAGAAATTTCTTCATGATTTTAATTTGGATGGGTAACCACCAATGGCGTACGCAGAAAAATATTTCAGGGCGGATTTATTGCAATAATAATACTGACTAATTACAATCGGGACTTGGTAATGACAATTAAAAAATGATCTAGGGGGGGCTAAATACCAAAAGTGAGTTGAGTTACGGGGATTCCAGGAGGGGGATATCAACGCCCCAAGCAAAATTTTTTAAATCTCAAGGTCAAACAAACATACTCAAAAAATAGCATTTATTCAATACCTCACGCCAAAGAGACTTTATCATAAATTAATAATATTATCGTTCCTCTATACATTGACATGTGTATTTCAAATGCAAGTTGACCAACTTTGGGTATAAATACAACGATCAAATTGGACAGATGATGAACCTGCAAATCTAGTTCGAAACGTCTGAAATTTAAGTTTTTAATTAATCATCCAAAGGCTGAATTATCGCTGAATCTGCCTTTTCATTAATTAAAAATTCAAACATATTTTATATGTTATGAAAAGCAGACTGTCGCTTTTATTTTATTTTGTGCGTGTACGTGCATGCAATTAATTACATTAGAAGATTTTTTTCACAAATATCTCTTGTGTTTCCTTGGCCGTTAGAAGTAGAGGAACACAAATTACCAATGCCAATAATCAATTGCGTTTCATTTCCAGCAGTTTAAAAAACAAAAGTAAATTAAGTATATACATGAATTACAAACTTAACTTGATGTCTATGAAATTAGTCCATCATAAAAATATAAAATTAAATCGTGCATATGATATTTTTTCAATCTTACATTAAAGTATATTTTTTCAACAATAATTATTCACAAGGAATTTTTTAAGTTTAATAAATTAGTGTTTTATTGATTCGTATATTTATTTTGAGCACAAATAAGATAAATATTATAATAAAAGTATTTATAATGAACTATTAAGGAGGCGATTAGTTGAGGGAATAAAGCAGTTAAGTTTTTAATTCCCATTTGAAGGCAGCTCAGGTTCACATCCATCTTATGACAAAAATTTATCCAACTATTAGTGTTGCCTCCTCCTGGAGAAGGTATCGGGAGCCCACCCCATAAAATTTATTATTTAAAGTTCATGACAAGAATGAGTGAAGAGAGAGACGAATTAAGGCGTAAGTTGGGAAGAAATTATTAAATTTTCTTTAGTTGGTGTTCGCTCAATTTTGAAATGCAATAATTATATTCTTTTCGAATTTTCTGGAGGGAATTTATTCCTTTAATCACCCCCCCCCCCAAGCATACGCCAAGGGTAACCACTATTATTATTATAAACAGATTCTCTGCTCATCTTTATATTTAATACATTTCTTCGTTTCCTCTAGTTGAAAGGAAGGTAGAACTTAATATAACTGCTGCATTTAATATTTAAAAATATTAAATTGAGCATATTGGGAAAAAATTTATTTTTAATTAAATCCACGAGTTGACATCAAATTGGTTATGCTACAAAAAACATTTCACGGTTCCATTCTTTTCATTCTAACGTTAAGTCATGTACACATACACACACATATACACACAGGCCCGCGCGCAAAAAATAATCTTTTAATTATTACCTCAAATATTTTTTTTTAAGGATGTAAATATAAATCGGAAATGACTAAATTTCATCTACCAAGTGTTTTTTTTTTTTTTTTTTATTTATTTTTAAAATTTTAGAAATTTTAGAAATTTTTATAAACTAACAAATGAACCCTGAATTGGTATATTTTCTTCTAAAATTTCTTACTCCAATTAATTCTTAACGGAAATTAAAATAAAATAAAATAAAAATAATTCAATAAATTACAACCATTTTATCAAATATCTTAAGCGGGTTTGCCTATTTACAGAATTCTCAATTTTTTAAACGCTTTTATTTAACTTGCTTTGTCTGTTTGGAAAAGAATATTGTAGTAGCGTGAGACGCTTAGATTATTAATTAATAGGAAATAAAATAAAGTATTCACTGAACGATTAGGCTTTTATATTTTGTCATAAACAATTTCTTATAAGTTTTTCTTTTTAATGCCTTTTAATAAAAAAATATTTCAATTAAGAATCACCCACACCAGATATTCATGTTCATAATTTTATTAAATAAGACAATAGTCCACACACAAAATTTTATCTGCACTGAAGATGAATTGTTGAAGCAATTCGAAATACTTGCATTAAAGTTTAATTGTTGGACTGAAAGCGGCTAGTTTTTTCTCCATTTCCCGCCATAAACAATCCTCTAAGTTATCAAAAATTTCTATTTTTTTTTTTTTCTTTATTAGCTATCTCTTACACTATTTGTCTATAATTCGCCAATGAATCATCTCCAATGGAGAATAGCTAATTTAGAAATTTTAAATAGAGAGATTGAAGAAAAATATTTATTTTTCTCATATCTAAGGATAATCCTTTATTTTATACCATTTAAATATTTAATGGTTTGATTTCTGAAGAAATATTTTAATGGCAATATTCAAGGACAAATTTTTCTACTATTGATATTTTTTGTCTAAATATGTGATATCATTTTCAAGAGATTTAAAATGAACCTTAAGGCTTTAGCCTTTATAGGATAATAGATATCTTCATCCAGGTCCAATTTTCGACAATTTTTCGAGCTCTGTATTTACAAGAGCAAACATTAAAAAAAATTTTCAAACCCAGCTATGAATAGGGTCAAATTTGTTACGATCTGATGCATTAGTTGATTGATGGAATGGTCAACTTTGATCTCTCATCTATGTATTCACTTCTACCTGTACCTACTTGTAATTTATTTTCTTTGTACCGGTTTATTTAATTTCAATTCAATTTTTTTTTCGCTTTATTTTTTGTTAAATTAAAATTAGTTCAAGTATTTCTTTGTTATTTAAATAATATTTTGTTGCAAATTCGTCAAGGGAACAATAGTGCTGACTCAAAGCTATTATAAAGGAGATCAGACCTGATGATGCAGTCACTAATTTCCCCCACTCCTTCCTTCTCTTATATAATTTCCCTACGTGTGAATCAAATGACTCTTTAATTCATCCTTTATTATCTTATTTTTATTTATTTATTTATTTATTTAATTTCCATCATCATTATTCTTTATGTTTCATTAATTCAAAATTATTTTTCTTTATTAATTTAGGATAATGGATCTCTCTTCATCAATTATCTATTGACACATAATTTTTTTGTTATTTTTGTCATTAGTTACGGCCTAAATCATATAAAATTTTTTATTAGGAATTTTTTTAATAAAAGTAGATAATGAAATTTTTGTAACCCCATATTAAAACAAATTTAAGATCATTTATTTTTTTTTGGATCTCTAATGTATTTAAAATAACAACGAACTTTTTTTTTCTCGTTGCACTAGTAATCTAAATTTTTACCTATTTTTTTAAGTGTTTAATGCGTTTCATGACATTTCATTTCATATTAAATTTATAAATTAAGCTGTTTAACTATATTCTTTAAAGCAGAACTTATCTGAAGTATTATTATTGTAACAACCTCGCTTATTAATTATATTCTTCTGATTTTTAACACTCCGAAAAATACCAAGGTAATAGATTGGGTTTTGAGATTGTCGGCGATTTTGTTTTCTGGAAAGTAGGTTCTTCTTATTTTAGGCCACCCAAATTACCTACTCACTAATTTTTTATTTCATTCCTGCAAATCTTATCTACTATCTACAAACCTAATTGGACAATTGAATCTTTTGTTTCGTATTAATGGATAATTAGCAAATCTAGATGAAATCCGTAAAAAAAAATTTAAAGTTAAAACATGATGATTTTGAATCTCCTAAATTTTCATTAAGAACAAAAAATGCAGGTTGCCCAATTACATTGGAGGGGGATAGTAGATATGACCACTCATGCTCATTAATTTCTAGGAAGATTTAATAATTGCGCATGCGTGATTTATACGAACAGGTGGTGGGAGAACCACATGTTGAGAAAACTAACTCACTTATGTTATGTCCGGTGAACGAGACACACGTGTTTTATTATTTTTAATACATTAACCTCACTTTTTAAAAAGAAACTCATATTATTTTAAAATATAAATTTATTTATTTACTTCATTTAAGGGTTGTAGGGGTCAATTAGGAGATAGTTTGTCTTCTCAATAATCCCTTCTCTTGAATTTCAACCATTGAAGTTTTAATAAATGTTGTTTAAATAAATAAAAAAAATTAATAATTATTCTTCCAATTAAAATAAATATTTTTTACTCTGTTATTTTATATTACTCACCAAATCTAGAACAAAAAGAAAGTGAAATTATTTTCCTCAATTTTTTTTGTTTATTTAAACAAAGAACTTTAAGTACTTTAAAAAAAATAAAATTTTTTTTTGGCCTTCAAAGCTTTCTCTAATCTAGATTTAATTTCTTATACTGAGTGAGTACTTGGTTACTTTCAATCAGCCAGAGACCTCCTCTTGTCTTATTTATTTTTTTTTTTTTTTCACTTAGTATAATTGTATTTATTAAGACGTCCATCATGCGCGTCCCTTTAGATCAAGAGAAAGTTCGACTAAATATCTGATTTGACCTTTTACAACAAAAATTTTTTTTTCTTATGAACTAATCTTGTCACTTAATTTTGTTATTTAAATCTTCTCGTTCTTTTTTTATTTTATTAATATGACCTTGACTATAATTAACTAGTTAACTATTCAAATTTCTTTTAGGGTTTATATTTCAATAAGTCATGAATTATCTGTTTCTTAATTAAATAAATAAAACTTATTTGAATATTACTACTATATCCATTACCATAAAAAGATAAGAGATTGCATATCTTGTTTAGAAAAATTTAAGTCGTTGAAAATTTTAAGGTGAAGAAATTGATAAATTTTAATAAAAAAAGCCAAGTATGAAGTAAAATTTTTTTAAGAAAGTTAATTCTAAAACTTCGGTTCTGGAGAAATTTCTAATGTACTATTCGCATTATTTAGGGTTTAAAAGAAAATTAAAAATATATAAATAAAATACTTTGAGTTAGAGATTCTCGGGTGTAGATGAAAAAAAAAAAAAAAACAGACAACGTTTCGTACGTCTATCACCCACTTCCTCAGGACTAATATGTAGTCCTTATTTACAGTTCGATAAATTTATTTTGGTAATATTGATATATGCAAGCATTCAAATGCTAGACTTGATTGGCCTAAAATATTATTGTATAACTTACTTTACCTTCTCTCTCATATTAATACAGATTAACATTTGTAAATTTTGATCTGATTATTTATCCGGTTTATTTTATTTAAAATCTACGGATTTTATGAATATACGTTCAGAATAAACCAGATTTTCCTCAACATTTTTTCATTCACGTCACCCCCCTTTTCAATGTTGATATGTGACACTTCTTCACCCCAATTCTCCCTCCACTAAAGAGAATAGAGAAAAAGTAAAAAAAAATTGACATTCAATTATTATAAAAAATTAAATATTCATCTAAAACCTTAATTCTCTCTAATGTAGTTTACAGGGCCGTGGCCAGAATATTTTCCCGGGGGTTTAAATATGCCGTCATGAATTCTGATTTTTTTTTTACATTTATCTCTATTTTTTCTATTAATCGATTGTATTTTTTATTATATAATATTTTTCTCGAATTTCTTTGCCTCCCCCCCCCCCAACTTTAGTAGGGGGCGTACAATTTGATAACCTCTAAGTAAGCTTTTATGCTCATAAATAAAACATTCTTTTTTTATTTATTTATCAAAATTAAAATTTAATTTAATTTAATTTATTTTATTTTTAATAAACAATTTTCATTTTTTCGCTGAATTTTTTTTCTTTGACTAAGCCTCATAGGAATATATATCTACAAAATACATAATATAAAATAATAGCATATACAATGTATGTATGAATTTTGTTTATATTTAAATATTTTTTTATTTATTTATTTTACGACGAAATTTCAACTCAAAATTTGATTATTAATATAGGACAGAGAGACCTCTCAAAACTAATGACAACCTGTATCTTTTGTTTCGTCTTAATGGATAATTAGGAGAGCTATATGAAATCCTAAAAGAATAAATTTAATAAGTAGATAAAACAATGAGATTTGATGATTTGAATTTCACGTAGCTCTCCTAATTATCCATCAAGACGGAACAAAAGATACAAGTCGTCCAATTATTTTCGAAGGGGATAGTAGAATCATAAATAGCATCTCCGCAGTGCACCTCCCCTTTGGATTTTTTCTAAAAATTTGAAAAAATTTCCCAAATGATAATTATAATTATAAAAGAATTAGGATAGTTTATAACATTCTATTCCAATTGAAACTATTTCCAGAGCTCTAAATATACATCTTTTAAAACAGACGCTTTTGAGTGTGTGGACGTTGAAATTATACAAAGAGCAGCAGATCTCGGTATGTGAAACCTTAAAAGCTTGAAGTGTTTCCGAAAAAACAATAGTTGCCTTCCTCTTTTAGTCTTAAGTGATTCATAAGTAGGACTAATATGATATTCTACTTATAAGAAAGTCGTCTGATGACCACACCTCTTTTTTTTTTTTGTTTCGTCAAGCAAAATTAGGCTTGATAAACCGCTCGGCTTGCAAATAATGTTCATAATAGGTCTTTGTTTCTTTCATTAGAACGACACTCTGTCCTCTCTTTACTTCCACTGAAAAGTTTCAAGTCACGTTTTCTGTTTGTTTTCAGTGAAGCTTATCAGGGCACGGGCGTGGTTACGTTTGCGTGCCGATGACATACGCATTTACAAATTAACTATACCTCAATTCATAAACACTCAGAAAGATTATATTTTTTTTTTTTAATTATTCGTTATTAAAATTAAATCATTTGTTTCTTCAACCTTATTTAAAATTAATTTTGTTTTTTTTTATTTAATAGAGTTATAATGAATTCTAAGAAATTTAATTTATTAAATCTTTAATAAATATACTCTATATAATTATTGTTTTATATTTTATTTTATATTTGTAACTTTTTAATAAAAGAAATGTAAATCCTGAAAAGGTATGGCCTGATGCTGCCAAACCTAAATAAATTAAAAAAAAAAAAAAAAAAATTAATAAAATTTCAAATTATGTTTCCCATTTTGTAGTGATGAATAAAATTACAATCATTCAAATATTTTTTCAATTTAAGTACTAATAGTTTAATAAATATAATAATCTATGAAATAAGAAGTATAATAATTGAAATATTTCCCGAAAAAAATTTGGAATAGCCGAGAATCGAACCAAGGCCGGGTGTATTCTAGGTTCCCATACCCATTGTTATATAAAGTATAATTTGAAATATAATATTTAAATAAAGGATAAAGGAGATTGATGATTTGATTCAAAATAAAAAAGAATTTTATTCATCATATCCGAAATATTTATAATCTCTCTGTTGTTCGGGAATTATATATACATCACTTTGTCCTGAAGATCGGTGAACCTGGAACTATCAAGAGAGGCCGAATTGGAGTATTTTTATCTTAAGTTTAATGAAAATACATTTTTAAAAAATTATCAAAGGCCTTTTTTCTTTTAATAATAAGGATCATTTGGAAATACATATAAATTGGACAATAATCTCTTTTAATTGCTGGTTACCTCCTTTCACAGGGTCAGCTGAGGTCCAGCCTCCAAAAATTCTCTACTGGCTTTTTTTATTTCAACCAAAACAAATTTTTATTTTTTTGCAATTTTTTAAAGAATGGTTTAAAAAAACAAAAATACCTTCGTATTTTTATATAAAAAAAAACTATTGGAATCTTTTTCTTTGTGATTATATTTCTTGAAACGATTTCATTGATGGACTGGAGTATAAAAGCCAATTATATGAATTAATTACAATCAACTCAATATCCTTTGATATTAGGTGTGGATTAAATAATAGTCCTCGAGGTGTGTCGATAAAAAAATATCCAATGAGCTTTCAAGTGGAAAAAAATTGGAAATCCCTGGAATAGATCTAATCTATAAAACTTCGATCCACTAATGTAAACCAATCTCTATATTTAAACCATTTGACACTGACGTTTAATCATATTCAATTATTTAATCTTTAATTTCGGTAAAAAAAAAAAAACAAAAAAAAAACAGAGAAACAAATAATCTCTGATGTTATAGAAATATTTATTTTATTTAAAAAAAACGTCATCCCGGCTATATTTATTATATAATGAGGTCATTGTTAGTGTTATATAAATGAAGGTCTCGAGGCCACCCGTCCGTGATCCAACCTCACCTGACCTCGCTTCACTCCAGCAATTCATAAGGTGACTTTTTGCCAACACAATTCATATTTTAAATATAAAGAAAAAGTAAGAATTCTCACCAACACGGTACCTTATAGGACTAAATTAAAAAAAAAAAAATAGATATAATTCCGGTATAAGTGAAATAATTGCAAAAAAAGTTAATAAAAGTGAACTTCGGCTAAAAATGTCTTCCTCTGATAACTAAAGTATTTATGATATAAACCAGGGAGGTCCAATACGCTGGGCCTATGCTAGGCATTCGCCTCAAGTAGAAAAATTGCGAATAGGGTTTTTTTTTTTTTATAATAAGATAAATGAAATATTTATTTTTATAAATGTGTAAAAAAATTGAATTATATTCTTATAAAAGAGAAATTACAAAAGTAATTATATTACATTTTATTGAAAAAAACTTAAATTTCTATTAGAAACTGTACAAACCAGTAAAATAAAATTAATTATAAAAATATAAAAAGGATTTTAAATATTTTGCTGCCTCGCGCCGGCCCTAACCCGCGATTTCTATTCATATTAATTTTCATAATTTTTACAGTTATAGTATATCTTTTTTCATTAAAATTCCAAATAGGTCACTTGTAAAATTAAACATTCCTAGAGAAATTACTTTTCAAGTCCAAAAGACATCAAAATAACATCAACTTGCATATTATTTTTCTTCAAATATGCTACAAGTTATTTAACTTCAAACTTAGTTACAAATTTCTCCGTTAAATAGATATTTTTTAATTCGAGAAGTTGGATAGACCTGATGATTTTTTGGTTTAATTATATGAAAGACGAACTTTCTCCATTCACTTAAAAACTAGAGGGGAGAAAAACTGTTAACCAATTAATTTTATAACAATTTGCTAAAAAAAAAAAGTATTTGGTTAAAAAATATAAATAAATAATCAAGTAAGCAACCTTCATTAAATATAACATTTTTTTGAAAATGTTTTTCCAGCCGGTTAATTTTTTAATTAATTAATATACCTTATCTAGGTATTATCTAATTCCATTCATTTTCACATTTCACTCTATTTCCCATTATTATTTATATTTGTAAAAATCAAACATAGTCTATATTAATAATGTATTATATTTCCCAGCCTTCCACACCTGAATATATGCGTATATATTGCCCATTCAAGGTTTAGTCCTTGTTAAACTGCTTATTAATCTATGGCAGAATGCTTGACTCTCTTCATGGCCAAGGTTGCTGTTTTATATCCGATTATTTAGACCAATAAGGAGATTTAATAATTTTTACAATTAAGATTTTAAAATTAATCCAATATCTATTAAATAATATTGAGTCCTTAAGATGTTAGTGCGTCATCTCTAACTTTAATTTTTCAAAGGAATTGATTAAATGACTACATCCGATGAGGTGAGGGGCCTAAACGGGTTGTACTTTTTTTATGAGATTATTTTTATATAAAAAACATACAAAATTTTTTTCGGAATATTTTTGTATATGAGGATTCTTGACACTTTGTTTGTAATTCCAAAATTTAAAATACTGGATAATTGCATCGTTCTCAAGGATTATTTTTTTATTTTTTTTGTTTTATTGGCCAACTAAGAGTACACATTTATGGTTTAAATCGACATATGGAGCCAGGACTGGAATATAATATATTAATTAAAATATTTTTGTCAAATTTTTTTTAGTACATAAAATTTTGTCATTTTTAATTTTAATTTACATTTTTTTTTTTTTGAATAATTAGAAAGTAATAAAAATATATGATAAAAAAGAGTTTCACAAAATTTCGCAAAATTGAACATAAAAATAAATGAACAATAATAATAACATAAACGTCTCATCCTTCCTGGAGATACTTCCCTGTTTAAGAACCATTGATATACACGAATATTTCGGTTATGTCATGGAAGGTAGGCAACAAAATTTACCAAGTCACCAGTCTTTCTATTAATTGCTCCGGAGCTCCTCTAGAACTGACCAGACATGCGCAATTGTTAGAAATTAACAACTGAGCATGCGTTGTTGGTTATTGTGGAGCAATTAATCGAAAAATCCATTAGTGAATTGGTCATTTGGATTGCCTATTTTCCAGCAATCAAACATGAAATAATTTCTGCAAACGAAAGGAAAATGAAACATTTCGATTCTAGGGTGATACCAATATGTAATTTATACAATAATAAAAGACAATTTAAAAAGTGTTTCATGTTATTTTTTATTTGCTGGTAAACTTATAAGGCGAAACGAGGATTTGACATTTTTCTAGGTTAATATGTACGTCTCTCCAAGCCAGACTTATCCAATTAGAAAAGGCGTTGCTTTTTACGTCCCTCACGTTTATTGACCCCCGCGAAGAGTGCGTGCAGACGGAGACTACGCCTCCCCTACCCACCCCCCTTCAGGAAGAAAACCTTCCAGAACTGACAGAATAGAGATGAATTTATTTGTCATTTCGTTTATATACATATCCCACTTGAATTGTAGAGAATGTTTATTTCTTTTTTTATTCCGATGTATATTTATTTCTTTTATTCCATAAGGGAGGTGTCTTTTTTAGATAAGTCATCCGTGACAGCTTTTTGTTTATATGCTTGTCAAATAATTATTTAACTAAGAAGATAAGATACTAAAAAAAAAAAACGAAAATTCCTTGAATTTCTTCTTATCACTCTTTCGTTACAATGAATTCAAAAATAAACGCTTCGCATTGCAACCTCGCGAGAGATAAAAATTCTCATTAAAAACAAGGAAAAAGACGGTAGGGAACTTTTTTTTTAAATTTTTTTCTAGCTACTAGAATTAACTACTTGTTTAGGTTAGCTTATTTTAATTATTAATATACGCCAGTGTACTCGAAGTAAACTACAATACTCAGAGTACGCAAGGGTTATCTCTACTTTGTCTTACTAAACAGTTTAAATCTTTAGTGGCTACCATTTGTTGATATAGTATAAACTATTGTTCAGATTATTTTTCGAAAAAGAACATCTATAGCCTTTAAGTGCGTATCTGACGTCACGGTTGTTACCATTTTAGTTTTTTGGGCCGTTTTCCAATAATGCAAATCACCCTTACTCTCTCGATATGATGTCATTCCTACCTACAAGGGCAACTTCATTTAAAAATAAAAAGGAAAAAATGGTTTGCTCTTATCCATTAATAAAATGAGCTCTTATTCTTTTTAGCAGAAACGTAAATAAATTTTTTGAAAAAGGATGGGGCAGATATAATTTTTTTTTTCCAACCCAGAATTTGTAGTCTAAAATAAATTTTTTTTTCGGCATCTAAGGCCATTTAGACTCCGTTCTTATTTATTTATAATGTTTGTGTCTCTAAGGAAATGAAGCAAAACCTCTACCTCTGCACCAAAGGGTAGGGCCTTTTTGTTTTTAAAAAATATGGGATATATTAAAAAATCTTAAAAAAAAAAATAAAATTTTCTAAAAAAATACTTATCTTCCTCCTTCAAGCCAGATTTATTTATTATTTAAACTTGTTTAAAAACTGATGGTTTACTACATCAATCCCTCTATTACATCTTTTTATTATTATTTCATAGAATAAATATACTATAAATTAAAAAATTTCTAAGGTTAATACACTCTTAAAGTGAAGGTAACATTATTTAGAACAAATTTACTGGTTTATAAATAAAGAATGTGCTGACATTTTCTTATCAATTACCTAATCATTAAATGAGATTCATAAAAATTCAAAAACGCTCGTTCTTATAATGAGAGATATTAAAAATTACATGCATTTTTATTAAATTAATCAAGCATAAAAACTAATTGCAATATCATCATGGAAATATTTTTTTTTTTTTTTTTTTTTGTAAACATATGATAATTTTATTTCATTTATGACAAAATTGTTTATTAAAGGTTTTCAATTAAAAATCAATCAATTCATCAATCAATTTTAATTTTTAAAATTAAGTGAATTTTTTTTTGTTCTAAACTAATTTTGATTAGATCAATATTTATTTATTTTTTATTTTTTTTCTCGTCTGGATAGTAAATAACATATTAATAGTTAACTATAAAGGCCAAGGAAGTGAACAACCAGAAGTCACTATTTTCAAAGAGAAAATACAAAAAATTGAATGGAACATAATCGCTATAATTATAGAGAAATGCCAGAAATGAGATTTTAAAAACTAAAACTCTAAATAAACGGGTACGCTTATGCAAATATTTTCTTTGCCGTGCCGTCAGAGATAGCACTCAAGAGTCTTATTTGATTTTTCAGGGTAACATGCGCATGCGCGAAAGCATCGTGTACAATCTGAACAATCAATCATCTATAAAAATGAGATTTAAAATTTTTCAACTTTTGAATTTGACTATACTCTCTACAAATGAAGAGTTCCAATCGCCGGTCCATCAGAAATTTTTGTCGGTCTGCAGCGAAATATTTAAAAAATTTAATTTAAATCAAGTTTATTACACGAATATGGCATATTACTAATTTATCTTGTCATGAACGCTTCAAATTTTTACTTTTGTTATTATAAAAAATGAATGGATATTATTTATTATAGGAAGTACTTGTTGACTATAAAGTTTATTTAATTTTTTTACAAAAAAATGTTAAACCGCGAAGGAAAAAATTTGGAAAGCGTTGACTTAGGGGTCCATGTATCACCGTCCCATATCCTTCCTGGCTGCTGAGCTAGTTATATATTTTATTAATTATTAAGTAAAATTTTATTTTTGGAATATAATTACCAAATTTATTTATTTATACTATTTAGAAAGAGAAATTACATCTTGGTAGCTTATATTCAAATTGACAACGATAAATAAATTTGATAATAGTTATCTATTTTGTTTTCTATTATTTTCTCTACTAAATGATAATAATAATAATAATAATGATAAAACTAATCTTTATTCTAACTTTCACTTTCAATATTACTGTTATTTCCTTCTATCACTTTAATAAGATTTATTAGAAATGTTGACATATAATATAAATCATAATAGAAAATTTATGAAATATGAACAATTTTATTTATTGTTTTAAATTGTTTATTTATAAATATCATGGAGTGAATAAGATTTATGCATGTATTAGGGTTGAACATTCGTATCATATTTATTGACATATATATTTTATTTATAGTCGTTCGGCTACTGAAGCGTTTTGTATTATGTCCGCCCCTCCGACCCACACTGAACATTGAATTGAAATTCTATATTTACTATGGTTTGCAGAAATTAGTTTTTGTTTGCTGGAAGGTGGCCAACTCACTAATGGATGTTTCGATTGGTTGCTCCAGAGGTCTCTAGAGCGGAGCAAGCTCACTTGTTAATTTCTAAAAGTGCTTCATCGAAACTCCCTATGATAGAAAGAAAATCATCTTGGATATATTTTTATTTTCATAATTTTGTCTGGTTAGGAGTTAATTTTTAAAAATTCTTTGACAATCAATTTCTCTTGATATATAAACTGGAAATGGTTGAACATGACCAATGATAAATTGCCTTCATTATACCTGTTTGATTAAGCTTATCATCACTTCATAATATAGACACTCCTCCCGCTAATAATTCCGACGTAAGTGTAGAGCCCTCCTTCCTTAGCTCACGTACCTAGAATGTCCCTCAGACAATAATATACTTATTTATAGAGTTTTAACGACCGAAAATAGAATAAAAAATTCATTATAATAAATAAATAATAAAGAAAGCTTACTCTGCAATAAAATAAATATCTAATGAATATTTTTTGCTTTTTCTCCTACAGCTGAAATACTAATCTCTCCCCCTTCTCTCTCTCTATTTATCGCACTCCCTTTCGTATGATTCATTCTCTCTTTATTAGGCTCCTGATTCAATTCTAGAACATCTGTTATTGGAAAAGATTGAACCAAATGGATCAATAAAACCAGGATCATTTCTCGTCACATTTAAGTTTCACTATTATTATTATGAAATATATAGGACATTCAATTTTATTTTATAATAAACAAAATTGTTTAATGATATTAATGTTAATAATGAGAGGAGGGGTGATACAGAATCTGATCCAGGTTCTTATTAAATTGTACCAAAACTTCTTTCATACTCAATAAGGGGTTCTCAATTTGGAATTTGTACACATCCGTTTGTCTTCTTTCATTTTCTCTTATTAATCTAATATCTTATATTTGTAGAATTAATTTTAAAAATAGCCAACCTGTTAAACATCCGAGTAACTTTGGTAGTATTCTTTCACTACCAGGCGAAAGCATTTTTTTAAAATTTTGTAAAATACAAATATATATTATTTTATTTATCTACCTTTGGAATTTTTCTGATCACTTTTGCCATTTCGGCTGTCTTATTATAATTAATATAAAATTCAATTAAAGAGGACCGATATTTATAAATTGTTTTAAAGCTTATACGAGTATCGAGTTATTAGATTAAATAAAAAATTTTACAAATTACAAATTTTTTGTTTTTTATGTGACTCAAACAAAATGAAATTTGATCAAAAATTGATACATTAATTTTTTATTTTTTTTTTAAAGTGATAAATAAAAATAATGATGCATTTTAAAATGATAGGATTTCAGACTTAAGAAATTATAAAAAAATAAAATAGAAAAGGTGATATAAACATTAATTGCCCAAACATTATTTATTTTAAGTATTAGCCAATTACTTATTTAAATACATTTTACCTTTCAGAAAGGGAAGCGAATCGCTGATCCTTGGATTTTAAAATAAAAGTTCTGCTCCAAGGTATAGAAGCAGAAAAAAAATTATAAATACAATGCTAAATTTTAGATAATTATAACTGAAAAACCTCAATTCTAAAAAAACTCGACGATGTCAGGATCCTTCATTGAAAAAAAGTAAATCCAATTGCCTATTCATATTCTATTAAAAGAATAGGAAAACTCCCTCGCAGCTCCCACCTATAATCTAATTCCTCGAGGGTTACAACATTACTCTTTTTTATATCATTTTTTGAGTAAGTTGATTATAATCTCCTTTTGAGTTGTAATGGAAACTAATAGTCCCGTTTAATTATTATCCCAGGCTCAATTTAACAAATGCATCGGTTTAATTGTGAGATGAAAGCTCCCCTAAGGGTTGGTTGCAATGTGAAGGGTCCTTTCTCCCTGTAATCCATTAGTCTAATTGCAAAGGAGCGTCTCTGGCCTGGAGCCCTTCACAAGAGCACACAGGGCTTCCCTCAATCCTATTAGGCCGCCGGGTCCGTCTTTAATTCAATCTAAAGACGCCCTTAGAGTGTCACTGAGCCTAAGCACCTATTAGATTCCCCTCTGCCAGCCAATTATTCAATCACGGCTGTATCATTCATTCATATTTGTTAATATGAGTGAGGATTATTTTGTGACACACCTGAAGGGTTGTTCATTTCGAAAATTTTAAACCTGCATCCACATTCCTTTTAGTATAGTAAATTAATGCACGGAGACATACATCTTAAATCCAACTTAATTCTATATATATATATTTCCCTGGAGCTGTGAAGTAGAGGTCTGGCTTCACGTCCAAGAATCAGTGATTCCCTTCGCATGCTTAAAATTAATTTAAATTGTTTTTTTCAATGAAGAACAAATTCAGGATCTGCCAAAATAAAAAGCCTTTAATCTTTTTGGTGACTCATCATCAATCACGGCCATAATTTGATATACAAGATAAATCAAAATTTTAAATATTAATACAAACTCAAGATCAAATTATTTTACATAAAGTTAGTCATTGGTTTTCCTTGAAAATCGCTACAGACCACAACATAAAGTTAGTCATAAACATATTTAACATATCTATATTAATTTTTAAAATGAGACAATTTTATCAAAGTATTCGTTTTTATTATATTGGCCACCAAGTGATTTAAACAAGACACAGAAAAATCAACAATATGCCTAAGGGTAAAAAAAAATTAAAAATTATATAAGTGGAGAATTTTTCATTTTTTTCGGACTAGTCCCGATTTTTGTTTATAATACAGAACATCGATTAATCGCCTCTCCTTCCACAGAAAAATTATAATTTATTTTTAGCCAGACTAATCTAAAGTACTTTCCTGATGACGTAATGTATCTAACCACAGATTTTTTTTATAGGCCTCGTTTTCGAAATTAATTTCATTATATCTTGAAAATTTTATTTTCCATATTAACCATTAAAAAACTTTCATTTACTACAAAAAAAAAAATTACTCTTTGGTTTCCTGTTCGAAAACTTTTAGAAATTTTATTTATTTTACTTCACTTAAACGAGAGGAATTTCATCCTCAGTTCCTTTAAAAAGATTTAATGAAATTAAATTTGAGAAATTAAATAATTTTGAATTGATATTTTGACCTAGTCAAGTCGCTAAATTAAATAGACCGGATGCATTCATCAAGAAATATTTCTTATATAAGCACTTAGGAAATTTTTTTATAATCCTATTGATTATAGCAATCTGCATTATATAAAATTATTCTAATAAATCCCTATGATTCCGTTTCAGCTGCTTTTCTTTATATATTTTTGTATTAGAACTCATAGTCGAGGAATTCAGATGCTTTCAGTTTTATCATTAAATTAAATACTTAAAATTTCTCTTTTGATTTAATTTTAGGGATTAACTCCTTCAAATAAATAATAAGTTAATTATACGAAGAGGTAATTTTTGTTCTGGATTTTTATTTCATTTTATTTTTATTTTTCTTAAAGTGTCTCCTTTTTATTTCAATTTTTCTCATATTCATAGTATAAGGAAAGTATTGTAATCCAAATCCTTCAATCTTGAGATTTTGATTGTTCTTGACGTTTTTGTCCCTGGTGTCTAATCCTTTCATATATCTTTCTTTATATTCACACTAGATATAATTATACAATAAGAGAAATTGAATACGGAAATACAATTTCTCATATTATGTCTGTTATGTTCGTTAACACGATAATTCGGGCACGCTTTAATGTAAATCAACCAAATGTTATATACGTGCATTCCAGCTAAATCCTAGATCTCTATCAACTTTTGGGGTAATTCCGGCCCCCGGACTTGATACTTTCCCTGAAAATTTTCTCTAAAAATCGCATTGACTCACTGAGACCAGTAAAATATATATATATATCAAAATCAGAGACTAATGTTAAAATTTAACTACGACAACTAGAATGCTAGTTTATCTGAAATGTTTTTCTAAAATTGAGGTAACTGACCCATATATGTATATAGGAAAAAGTGGAAGGGAGGCCACTCCAAATTTTATTTTTTTTGAAGACTCCCATTAATAACCCCTACCTCTAAACTTTATTTTTCTTTTGCTGACAGAGAAAGCATTCAAGAACATTTTTCTCCTTTTCCAGACAATATACATATATACAATTAAAACGATCAAAATATTTGAGGATTTAAAATTTTTTACATAATTGTAAGACAAGGGCAGGTAAAACCCTTAAGTACTCTCTCTCTCGTGGTGACCTTTCTAGTTTAAAGTTCTAATGTCTTATTCTCTCACAGATCTTTATATTCACACTAGATATAATTATTCAAAATAAAATTAAAAGAAGAATTCGTTAATACATTTTTTTTTTTTTTTTTTTTTTTTTTTTTTTAAGTCTTTTTCGACATCTGAGGCCATTTAGACTCCGTCCTTATTTATTTCTATTAATTGGTAGCCAATATAATAGAAATAAATTTTTGTCGCTCAGAAGGGGGAAGCGAACCACTGACCTTTGGTTTGTGAGGCGAAAGCTCTACCTCTGCACCAAGGGACAGGGCAATAAAAAATTTTATATGAAAAGCTTTTACATATCCTTTTTAAAATCACTTTTAATTCGTTTGAAAGGTTTTTTTTTTTATTATAAATCTAGTAAAAGATAAATGGTTTTAACATTAATAATAGATCATACTCAAAAATTTCGGGGCAATATCTTTCATAAATCATTAATAATAGATCGAACTGACCAATAGAGCTATTTCGTTTCCAAGTTTTAAAACCTTGAACTGGATCTCTGGAAAGTTTTTTTTTTTTTTTTAAATGACATTGATAAATAAAAAAAATCCCAATATGTCGTCTTATATCTCACTCTCGTGTATGCGGGTTCCACTAAAAGCCTAGAATATCTTTATTTATTAAGGGACTGATTTATATGTAACTTAGGCTTAAAAACTAAAAGACATTTATTACCTCTTATAGTATTACTTGATGGAGCTATCAGAGAGCCTAGGTCATTAATTATAAAGTCCTCATCACACAATATATTAACATAAAATATATAAAAAATTTTTATATATACCAAATTTCTCTAGCAAACCTTTCATCAGCTTCATTCATTCATTTGTCAACACTATTACAGTCATATTAAATAATTTTTTATGTATAATTTATATTATACAAATTAAAACAAAAATAAGCTATGTTTTAAAGAGGTGATTTTTTTATTTGGATTTTAAAATTTTATATAGCTAACTACATTTATAGCCCTGCCCCTTGGTCCATAGGTAGAGGTCTCGCCTCACATGCATAAGGGGCCTCACATCCATAGTGGTTCGCTTCTCGTCTTGAGCGACAAAAATTTATATTATATTGGCTAACAATTAATATAAATAAATAAGGACGAATTCTAAATGGATAATATATATATATATAATGGTTTCGCTTAACAATGCAATCAAACTTGTCAGCAAGATTTTGAGATGATTGTACGCTGATGAAGACATAATTGCTATCGAAACAAACTATTTATAATAATATATGCCGAAACGTTAAAAAATGTCATAATAAAAAATAAAATAAATTTATAAAGGTAGATTTTGAAGTGTTTTGGCTTTGAGGCCATTTAGACTTCGTCGATATTTATTTAAATTAAATGATCATCATAATTTAAATAAATTTCTATTTCTTAGGACAGAAAGCGAACCACTAATCCAAGGGACAGGAGGCAGTAATGAAATTAATAGAATATTATGTTATTTAAAATAAACATCAGTAAAATGAATGGACAATGATTCGGCAACACTCTGTTAACAAGTTTGTTCACACTTTAAAAAACACTCATCCATAACAAATGAAAATGTCCTTGAATACAAACACTTTGAGTACTACATTTCTTGCGAGTGTTCTGTTTGTAGGTTGTTTGAAAGCTCATTATCTGTGTAATTTGTTTTCCTAAAAATTTGAATTAAAAAAAAAAAATTAAAACCACTATGTTTTTGTTATCTACCTATATTTATTTATATCAAATGCTTGAATAAATTGTACAATATAATTTAGGTAGAACACATTTCATTTGAAATAAAATTATTCGTGGGAGGCATATTTGCCAACGAAATATATTTATAGTAATTTTGGGTAGAAATGCTATTATATGTGATATATAATAGCAACTCTACACTTTTCACAAAATTACAACTTATTATTTACATTGAATTAAAGAGACCACCCAGATTTTTGTATACAATATTTAGCAACGAAATATGTAGTTACATAAATATTTTGCTCCTCCATTCTTTAGAGCATTCATTTTCTCATAATATTTATATTCACAAATCAACAAGCTTAATCCATTTAAAACAAATTTCTTATGAGTACAATCCTGCTCTTCTCTTGCCAACAAATATTCCCACGAATAATTATGTAGTCATAAATTTGTTCTTCCTAAATTGTATTGTACATTTTATTCTTAGCATTTGATATGAATAAATATAGGTAGATAAGAAAACCAATAGGCTTATTATTATTATTTTTTTACTTCAAATTTTTAGGAAAACCAATTACACAGATAACAATTGAGCTTTCGAATAACCTACCAATAGGCACTCTCAAGAAATTTAACATAACTCAAAAATGAAAAGATGCCACGATCATTGCAATTATCACCATTGGAGAAATGACAGAATGATCTATAATTATAATTTTTTTTTTATTATCATAAATTATGTTGTAATCTTAAAATGAGCTATTTTTTGAGTTTTTTTTGGTCTTCTTGCTGGTGAGCGATACCCCTGCATCTTGAGAAGCCACTGACTTTATAATTCTAATCCCCTTCTATAAACGATAAAATTATTTATCTATTGACCACATCACATTTTTACATTATTATTCATTTAAACTACCAAAAGTGGTTTTACTTTTATTTTAGAAAAATGACGATATTAAGTGAATTTCCAGATGTATTTATTTAATGATAAGATAAAATGTGTAACCGACAACCTTTATAATATAAAATTCTTTCGATTGATTCTCGGCTTATGGCCTTGATCGGTTGTTCGCTTGCACAATTTCGACCATGACACGGTGCGACACGATTTTTATTCGCCTCCTTGGCACTTTCATCTATCTTATAAATAAGATGATATATTTATGGCGGGATGGTCTCTGACCAACCAGCCAGGATTAATAAACAAAAAAAAAATTAAGATGATCACCAGGAGGCTCTCAGGTGACTGAGTTGACTCATTCACCCAGAATGATTTGCACCAATTCATTATTGTCTTTTTTTTAATAATAAAATGTATAAAAAATATATTTTTATGTAATAAGGGTAAAGAAAGACCGATGCAGCTAGTATTATTTCTTTTATTTAAAAAAAAGCGGAGGGCGACGTTTCGACCATCTTCAAAGTTGTCTCGACGCCGGTTCTCTCCATCATTGTATATTTCAATGGTGGTAGATGTTTCAGTCTAGTTCTCTTCTTGTATTTAGATGAGGTAGATAGCTGAAGACCTAAATACAAACTTCAGAAGAGAACTAGACTGAAACATCCTCCACCATTGAAATATACAGTGATGGAGAGAACCG
>JAAAKE020084247.1:1864-14683 GCA_010014785.2 Anisolabis maritima | reverse complement strand
TATACAAACAAACCCACACCACAAACAAAAAAAACAAAATGTGAAAATAAAACTCTGTAAATATTTTCATCATAATGTGCAATGTATTAATGCAATGCAGCAAGAAATTTCGATGAAAAGAGAGTGTTTATAATTATTCAGTGAGTTCATTTCGAATTAAATAAATATGAAATTGTTTTCACACTCCAACTTTTGACACTGTCGATTCAAAATCTTGACATTTTATCACTCAAACAAAATATTTTTTATGTGCAATATCAACGAAAAACCTTCCGATTTTGGTTTTGTTTATAGATATCCTCCATAGGACAAATAAATCAGAATAAAAAAAATAACGGTACATTTTTATTTCCTCAGACTTGAAAAAATAAATTCGAATTAGAATAAAATATACTCACAAATGAAAAACAAATTATCTCAAAGGATAAATTTTGATGTCGATTGACGGTTTTGGAAAAATATTTTGGATGATAAAATTTAGATTCTCTTTATATATTTTATTAAAATTGCTTTTTGTCTCTTCACGAATTAATGTTTTAAGAGAGTGCTTAACCCAAACCCTACACTAGGACACGTTTATCACAAAAACCTCACTTCAGATATAGGATAGTGATTAAAAAAGTTATCAAATATCAGAAGAACAATTCTAAATAAATAAGAATAGAATATATGAAGATTGGGTTAAATTGTGACCGTAAATAATAAGACAAACAATTTTTTTAATCACAGCTCCCATTAGAAAATATCACCGTATTGGTTGTTATTTTGCATTGAATTTTTTTTTCCTAAAAAACGTCCCAGAAGATAATTGAAAATAAATGAGACTTAAGACACACTATATTTTGCTTTACTCAGGAAATAAATATTATTTGAAAAATGATTATTATGCAAGTTCAAGGATGTTTGTTTTAGAAGGAAGAGGAATTTAATCAATGATGAAGACTTTATCATTTTATTAATTAAGATGATCTTTTCCAGCGGCACACCCATATTTTTTGTGGGAGGGGAATGGTCTGAGAGGGGGAGAAATGGCCTACACAAATGACGTCCAAGGACACTAAAATGTTTATTTTTAATTCACCTGTTATATCATATCATAGTATAACACATTACTCTTAATCCCAAATGGGGACTTAGAAGAAATTTTGCTCCCCTTCTGAATATAGAGCTGAATTTGGGATAATTAAAAAGTTTCAGTTATACAAATTTTTGTTGGCATAATTGAGCAAGTGGCGGATAAATAATTTCTTAATTTAAGCTTTTTTCTAAAAAAAAAAAAAGAACCACGCTACTTTTTCTATTTTTCTCACTCATTTAATAAAAAAAATAAATGTATCTTTTATTTTTGACAATTTTTTATTCTTACTATTTGAACAAAAATATTTCCCTTTTGTTGGTTAGGAAAAGCAAAGAGTACTTTAGAAGCTGGTGCAATTTACTACTAAATCCTCAAATGGGATCTTATATTTTTTTATATAAAAAAAGATTTCTTTTTAGGAGGGGACACCTCCTTCTGTCTTTCCAAATAACACCCTTGATTAAAATAAAAAATTACCAAAGAATATTTTCAATAGAAAAATGTTTCAAATTGCGTCATTTAATTTCTAAAAAATATCAACGAGATACGATAAAAAAATTTCACAAATGTTTATCTCTCCATGAAAGGGGGGGGGGGGGACAATCTCCTCACTCCTTCCGGGAATTACGCTCAAGAATCTTAAAAAATTCTCTTTTTAATATAAGCTTGATCCCCTTTTGGGATTTTAGGGCGTAATTTACTCTCTCCAAAGATTTATTTTCCGCCGCTGGTAGCGTTCCTTTAAATTATATTTTTATCTAAAGAATAGAAAAAACTTTTTATTGCCTCTGCCAAAAATAACACTACTTTTGGGAGAAGAAAATAAAATATTTGAAATCAATAGTAATCGCATTTAATAAATAACCTTAACGTTTTCGGATAGTCAATGAATATAATTTAATGATGGGGTGAGGAAATGAAATGAAAATTCCAACCCCAGTCAGTCAGGTCTCAACTTATGACTCAAATTTCTTCCCATTTATTTATAAATAACCTCAATCAATATATCAATACTCTCCTTCGTTTTCTCCATTTCATTCACTGTTTTATTTAGTTTTAAACTCTTAATAAATTTTTATTTTAGATCAGTACGTAAATTACATGATAACAATCAGGAAGTCAATTTGTCTTTGAAAATTGGTCTCCTTGAAAAAATCAAATTATTTTTCTTTCTAGATAAATGATGGAGAATGTCTTTCAATACATTATTTTTAATAAGTAAAGTGAAGTTCTAAAAATAGCCGCTCCCCTTTTTCACGAAAAGAGAAAATATATCAACTTGGGGAAAAAAAAAATTTGTTTAGACATTTCGCAAAACATCTCAGGGACGTCTCAGGGGTTGAGAATCACTTGCGAGATGATAATATTATTTTCTAAAAAATTATTCAAAAAAATAGCAGATTGTATAGGTATAGTGAGTTTCAAAAAGCTTCGACAATTGTAAGAGATTACTTTATTAAATTTAAAAAAGAACTTTCACTGAAGCTTCATAACCCAAAAGTCACTCCCGGTTTCTTGTCCTGAGAGATATTCAAATTATATAATTATATTGACTACCAATTAATTTGAATAAATATGGTCGAAATCTATATGCCAAAAAAAGTCTAAAAAAAAAAACTATCTAAAAATTTTCAAGTTTAAATACGCAATTTTCTATGATTTTTTTAATAATAAAATAATCTGACATGTAGAAAACGCATTGGTGGGACTTTTTGTTGAACTCGCTCTACATTTGAAAATAAGATAGAATAACAGATAAGAGGAGAAAAAGAGATAAACTTTTGTATTATATTTTTTATGATTAAAGAGCATGCTTACTTCCAGATGAAGACCAACGATTTGCACTCATCATTTAAGCCTCAGAGAAATGCAAGCATTACATTATCTAAAACTGAATATTTTATATATACCTGTTTATTGGGACATAAAAATTATCTGTGTTTTTGTGGCAACATCTGAAAATAAGGCCTTAGTGGTCGAAACGACCTTAAAATTCCAACATTAATAAAAAAAAAAAAAACTGGATATTCCGATTATAATTTGACAATCATCTATTTTAATAGAGGCAACCAGGAGATAAATAAAAGTGGATTAAATTGTTTTAAAAAATAGGCTACCAATTAATTTGAAAAAATATAAACGATTATCGCCAGATTTTTTAGTAGTAGTATATTCTGAAAATTAACAAAAAATGTATACTATGGCTAATCATTAAAAAAATTTCTACTCATTGTATTCTTTTGAATTAATCAATCACAAGACTTTTTATTTTACCGTTAAAGGACCTTCTAAGTGGATCATTCATTCTTTGTTTTTTTTTCTTTTGTATTTTTACGAGAGAGAAGTGTGTCATTTTATCGGCGACGGCGATTTGCTGTTTCCGGTATATGGGGATCTGGTGGGCGGACACGTTTGTATGTTTATAAACACGCTTGGGTGCATCTGCATATTGTACTTGTGTATGTACCACCGATGCAAAACGACGCAAGTCACTCATTCAGGCAACCAACCGGAAGTTGAAGGAAGTTTGTTGCGGTTTGAATTTTTTTTTTTACGATTTTTGTTCGAGATTACAAGACTTCCTGATATAAAAAAAAAAGGGGGGGAAGGGAATAAAACAACGCCATCAAGTGAATATTTTATTATATTTTTCTTTCGACTACACCCCCCAATATATTCTTATTTTACAAATAAACACTCAAACTTGTTTCTATTTTTTTTTTTTAACCAAGTGTTTAATTTAATACATCGTTTTCCCCTGAGCAATAAAAAATCAGATTAGAATAATACAAATTTTATAAAATCCGATTGGGTGGCTGAGTGAGAGAGAGAGAGAGAGAGAGGCGAAGTTCCCCCCCCTCATAGATTAAATTCTCTCTGTCTCTTTCAACAGAGGTAGGCTTATTGCTTATTGGTCCAAGGATCAGTGGTTCGTTTCCCGTACTGTGCGATAAAATTATATAAATTATACTGACTACTAATAAATATGGACGGTGAGTAAATGCCGAGAAATTTGAATGAATTTGTTACGATGAAGGGCTTTCAGAATAAATTTAAAGAATATTTTCTAATTTTTTTTTTAAAGTATTTTCGGCATCGGAGGGCATTTAGACTCCGAACTTATTTCTTTCAATTAAGTGGTAGCCAATAAAATTTAAATAAATTTTTGTCGCTCCCGACGGGATGCGAACCACTGACCTTTGGTACGTGACCTCTGGGTCAACACCAAAGGACAAGGCTAAATTTTTATTAATTATATTTAAAAAAAAAAGAAATCAAAGTCAAATTCAATTAAATAAAATTTCAAAGATAGTATATATGATGACCAAGATTTATTATCTCCAATTTTTTGAGAATATATCCATTCTACTCAAGAGATTGTTATGAAATTTGGTCCAGGACGTCTTAATTATTATGACTGGTGACAAAATCGTGGTTAGTAAATATTGATGTGTCTTTTTTTTTCTCACCCTTTGCGGACCGATTCATTCCAAGTTTTAATAGCTTCTTAGGCTAATCTAGGAGTATAAAATTTCTAAGTTTCATCCTTCACAGATGATTTCCAGAGATATAGTCAATAAATAAGCTAGACACACATTTTGGTTCCTTTTGATTTGGAACGTAATGATATTTTTTTTAAATTTGGGGTTAAATTTTTCATTGTAATATTTTCCCTATATTAAAATATTATAATTATAAAATAGTTCGAGAAAGTGAAAAGGAGACATTAGGAAATCGTATTGGCCTAAATTTGTTTTAGAAACAAAGCGCTCCGATATACTTTTTTTTATCTTTAAATTTTATGATAAGCATATAATACAATTCTAATTTCTTATAAAAATAATAATTAAAATATATTTTTTTGCATGAACAAAGTAATAGGCGATTGGCTAAATAATAAAAAAATATTTTTTATTTCTCTTTTTTATGAGGGCGTTGATCGCTGACCTTACCCGGAGAATATTAGATGGCTGTAATTCTGAGAAGGATACTTTATATTTTGGCTACTCCTGCCTTCCAACCTTCTCAAAAAAATTTTTGTTCAAAAGATTGTTCAAAAGCAAGACGTACAATTTATTAAAATCTATAGGGAGAGGGGGGGGGGGGGGCGAGATAAAATTATTTTGTGAATTTAGAATGTAAACTATTTTTTTTTTTCTTATTTTTGTTGTTTTACTTTTTGTTTTTTCAATTTTCTTCGGTTTTTGGAAGAACTCATTTAAATCTGCCTGAACAAAAAAAACTTGATTTGTATAAACAAAATGAGTAACCCCGTCCCTTGATACAGAGGTAGCCGTCTCGCTTCAGGTACCAACCAGGCCATCCTGAACCACAAAAATTTATTTTATAAAATCCAATCTTGTAATAGCTCATTAGTGGATATAGTATGTTTTAAGAAGGTTTCTTACATAAAAAATTATTTTTTATAAAAATAAATATTTTTATTATTAATTATGAAGTCTTAATTACTTTTCTTACAGAAGTATTCATGCATAATAAGCTACTGCAAGATTAGATCTTATAAAGTATTTTTTTGATATGTATCGATACAAATTAAAAAAAAAATTATTTATTAATATATTGAATGGCAAGTATTATAAATAAATTAGTAAGAATGTCGAAAAAGACAAAAAAAAAAATGAGTAGAACAAATTCAAATAATTTAAATTCTCTGGGAATAAATATTGACACACCTGAAGTCCTTTAAAAGACTCTAATTGATGTCAATTGGTTATGAAAGAAAATGTTTATAAAAAAAAGAGATGTTATCTAGGCTATAAAGGTTTAAATTTTAAATAAAATCCTACACTCTCTCAATCTTATTTATATATAACTAGAAAGAAGTTTGTAAGCAAAAGAAAAAATTTTATCGTAAATTTATAAATAAACATTGCTCTTATCTTTTTTATTTATGGATGTTTTTAAAAACTATTAAATGTTTATATTACTCGTGGCTCTGATTGTATTGGCAATACAACAAAAGATTGGATTCGGTCCTTAATAAACGAAAAAGTATTCATTGCATTAAAATAAAAATTTTTAGTTATCAATAATATGATAATAAATAAATAAATAATAAAAAATAATAACTATCTTAAAAGCATTAAATAAAATAGTTAATGGCTTTAAATGCTGAATTACATTTTTATATTTCTCCATTTATTTCGTGCTACTGTTTATTTAAACCGACGACTTAATCCAGAAGGACATATATTCCAATTTAACGTTTTTCTCTTTTCTAACTCCCAACTTGGAAAAAAATATATATCGTGGTTTTTCTAAAAATTTTAGAAAAAATTGGTGATTTTTATATATTAAAAAAAAATGGTGATTAGTAAATAAATCAATTTCAAACCAGAAACTTTTCTTTAAAAAAATCCTCTATAAAATTTGGAGAAGGAAAAAGATAGGACTAAAAGAAAAAAATTTTCGTAGCGACCGGATTCCTTAAGCTATGATAAATGACAAGTGCCCCTATAATGTAAATGAGATTGAGAACTAGAAAAATCGATAAAAATACGGTTTTTTGTGGATCTATCGCAGTACGGATTTTTATGATGATCAAATAAGAATAGCACAAAAAATGAAAAATCTTTATAATTGAAACGACACTGTGACCGCACTTTCCGTTATTTAACTTTTCTTAATTTCCCAAATGGATGGCCATATAATCAGGCATAGTCTAAGGGTGTGCACTACTATACTTTTTCTAGGAAGTAGGTCACTTTACCATCAACTCAAAATGTGGGGAAGGGGGGGGGGGGGTTAAACGACACGTCATTTTGAGCTCAGTTAATATCAGGCTTCAATTAAACTCTACTCTCTAAATACAAATCTGCAAACCGGTCCCTAGTTTTTATTAAAATAGAATAAATTAAATATTTATTTTAATTTAAAACGGCATTTTGAACAATTGTTTATTTTTATTTATATGTATATTTTCGTTTTTATATGTATTTTATTTGTATTATAATACTACAAAATATGTTTCATTTTGTATATACGACGGTTTCAACTAACAAATACAAAATCTTTCCATGTAGAAAATTCGATCGATCTTGGAAAGAGATCATATGTTAGATCGATCAAGAAGTTGAGCTTCCTGATACTCTAGTAAACTAGTTTTTTGGGTTTAGTTTCCATTTAGTTTTAAGGTTTCTTTCGAAACCCTTTTTAGTAATAAACTGTTAAGTTGATCTATGAATCCAGAAAGTTCATTGGATCTCAAATTTAACTCTTAATTAATCTTAATTGTTCTTCATTGAAGAGTCATAAATTCTCATATTATTTATTTTAGAATCATTTAGTTTGAAAGAGATAATGATTTAGAATAAATTGTTGTGATTAAGCACAACACACAATTAACAACATTAAAAATACATAAGTAAAATAGTACTAACAGTTGACTAATTTTATCCAAAAATTTGCTGCCCACACAAACTGATAGATTATCTTTAGAAAATGTTCCAATTTTTTGGAGATTGCATTTATTTCTTTAAAAAGTTTCATAAATTTATAATAATTGATTACAATTCCAACAACTCTGATCGTTAATTAATGAGCAATTCTCCATTTTCTCTATTCTCAAGTCTTCCTTCATTAACGTCCTCCCCTACTCACTAATTCGCTCATTTAGGAAGAGACATGTTTTGACAATCCATTAAGACTATTTTAGTATAACTCGAGTTGTATCAAAACCTTGGATAATTTATTATTCACCAAAAATTTATTTTAAGACATGAGAAAGACGGATTTATCAGGAATTATTATTAAAAAAAAAAAAATCAAAAGATATTTTTGATTGCGGGAATTGGGAATCCTCTCCTAATTAAAATCAACATACGTGAATGCGAGGGGTAATTTTAGCGAGATCCATCTATTTATAAAATATATTTTTTTTTTAAATAAAATAGATGTTTTATAATTTATTCTCAAAATGACTCAACCTCAGGTCTAAACGCGGACCGAAATTTTAGGTTTATATATAAATATATATGTTAAATGAAGTGAAAAGAGCTGCTGCATTCTTCATTATTTTTTTCTTTTTTTTTTTTAAATCAACTACAGCCAACAAAAAAGAACAAATAAAATTTTATTTAAATAGCCTTCGTGAACTGTTATTAGACATTAAAATATATCCTTATTTACTCATGTATGAAAATATATTTATGATAAATAAAAGTGTCGGATTAATTATTAATGCTTATACGGTACGTATAATTTCCTTCATGTAATCGATAAGTGGTCTAAAAAATGACGTCTTAAACTGACAATGAGAATATTAAAGTTTTTTGTCTTTTTGTAAATAGGGGTCGGCCCAAATCCTACTGAAAAAGAGATAAAACAGATCCAAATTAAAAAAATCAATAAACTAAATAAAATAAACTAAATAATTGACTCGCATGAAATCCTTTTAATTCCGAGCGTATTTGATTTCTCAGAAAAAAATTTTCAACAAGAACTCATTCTTCTAGAAAGATTTCTCTTTTATTTTGAAATAAATATTTCTTTTAGGCTTATATCGATGCGATACCAGGTGAAATATAAATATAAACATGTAATTTTTTATTGGATTTTAGATAAGATTTTCAAATGTCAACAAATCTTTGAATGAGGCTGAGTGATAAATTTTTCATCACTAATTAAAATAAAAAATTCATATCTTTATAATAAGTTATACTTGAAAAATATATGCAGGTTACATAAAAATTTGAATAAAATATTAATGGGATAAGTCATAGATAATTTAAAAGGACACTGTCGCATTAATTATTTGATATGTATAATTATTTTTAGAAAAGAATATAGGGGAAAAATCGAAATGAACTATTCTATAATAATTGGCTTTAGATTTTTTTAATTCTAGAAGAGTTGATTAGTAGCATATAAAATTGTTTCTGACTGAAGGCCATTCTATTTTATAACTTTGCAGCTGAGTTTAGACTTTATAAAGATATAAATTATATAGAAGAATAGATGGCTTCCAGCGGGCGTTCCTCGGGACCACCCATCCAAGATGCAGCGCTGCTTGGCCTTGCTTGTCATCAAAGATCTTGGTGGCTGTTTCTTTTCTCTCCGGTCAGACACTTTGTGTGTCGGCGTTTTTGTGAAAATCTGGCAAAGTGAGAGGTTACCTTAGCAACGGACGCACTCTGAGAGGTCGGCGGACTGTCATTCCACCGCCCAGCCCCCCACCTCATATTGGGTATTGTTCATCGAAGGACAACTTCCTCTCTCTCAATAAGCACCTGAGGCTTTTAAAATTATATTATTGGCCTTTGGCTTTGACTTTGCCATTTTTACCAAAGGAGGCTTATATAGTAAACAAATATTATTCAGCCATATTTATTTGTTTTGATCAAGCTCTTTCCAAACCGAAACGCTTATGACTCCACTTTCTCTATGGCAAGCATCTGTGTCAATGCGCATGCGCTAAACTTTCATGCACAATCTGAAAAAGATATATATAAATATATAAACAAATATCAGTCAGTTAATTCTCAGAGACTAAAGAATTTGAAATAGAGGCCTGTAAAAAAGTTTTCCTCTTCCTGTGATAAAAATGTCATCAATTTTTTTTTTTTAAATCTTGATAAAAATAAGTTGGTTATGAAAAATGATGTTTGAGCCCTCCCCTCCCCATTTGACCTGACGAAAAGGTTTCTAAATACCTTAAGGGCACGAACTCAAAGATTCCAACTTTGACGGCCTTGAAAGGTTCACACGCCCAACTAACTCAACTTTTTGGTAAATGTTTACGTTGTTGACATTCAAAATTAATAATTCTAAATTTATTGCTCGTTCGTTCGCAACAGAAAGGAAACGAGCACTTGTTTGGATTTCTGGCGTAGTTCCTTTCCAATCCCAAATGGTTAAATATTGTCAAAGCCGATGTGCTATATTTGAAACATTAAACAAGAGATTTTCTAAAACAAGAGGAGATATGCATTTCACATGAATTTGTCATTCATTCCCTGAAAACATGATACATTTGTTATGTTAATTAGAGGTATAAAAAATGGCATTGCATGTGATGATATAGAGAGAGGCAAATAAATAAAATTCATTGAACCAAATAGTCATCAATCGAATTTTTTTCTTTTTGATTTTTAAAATTTCTGAAATTTTAATTAATTTTTTTAAGTCTTTGGGCAGACCATTGAACATGAAGCGAGATCTCTGACGAGGGCCAAAAATTGCCTTTATTTAAAATGCATTAAAAAGAGGAAAATAACCTTTTGTATAAATTAATTGAATATTTATGACGAAAAATATAATAAATACGTAGATGCTCGTTGAATATTTTATTTAAGTTTCATTGAGCGCCCACACTTATATTTTGTTGCTCTAAAAGATATTTTCCTCTCTTTAGTGCATTTTAATTTTATTTTTATTCTTTTTAGTTCTATATATTAAGAACTTCTCAAGTTGGCCACGAAAAATCCTGATATATGAATTTTTATTTCACATTAAATAGAATTTTTGTAAGAGATACAAAAAATTATTTTCAAACAAGAACTGTTCAAAATAATGCATAGACTAATTTTGTATAATAATATTTTATCGCTAAATTTAGTTGAAAAAATAATTTGATTTTTCAGAATTGAACTTCAAATGAAGTATCCCGGGAAAGTAGTCAATTTTTGCCTCGTTTTAATATGTGTTGTCATTGGAATCGAGATTATATGCAAAATTTCAGATCTCTAACTCATTAAGGAGGGTTTGAAAAATGGATGAGAAGATATTGTAAAGATAGACAAAGCAAGTTAAATAAAAGCGTTTAAAATAACCCTAAGTGGAGAGGAACACTTATGTTTATTTTTATTTTGTAAATAGATAATTAAAAAGCAAATTTTATATATAATAATTGCATAAAAAAATTATTAAATTATAGGAAACTTGTTTTAGCTACTTTGTATTTATATTGTCAATTATATATATTAATATAATGATCTTAGCTTTCAGTTTTAGTTTAGAATGCCTCGTAATGAAAAGTAATTTTTTGTACTTCTATTCAGACGATGGTTGATTAACAGTTATTCAAGGAATTTTAAAAATGAATGAAAGGAACATAAGCTAGCTAGCTTACTTATAAATGCCAAAGGAATTTATACCGTATAAATCTGTCCACTTATTAAAAATAAATATGAAAAAATTTTTTTCGGGCCAAACAAACTTTCCAAATAAAAATAAAAATTCATAAGGAATATTTCGGCTGCATCCCAAAGCCCAGGAGTTTTTTGTATCTAGTAACGTCATCACAACAAACTCACAAAAAACATTCAAACCTACAATTTAGAGATAAAAAATTCTTATCCGAAACGGCAAATTATAAAATACAATAAAGATCGGACGGAATGACTTAAAAACTCTCACGATTGAGACTCACTTATTATTTTTTACTTTCTCTTACCTGTATTTTTTTTAGTCTTTTCGGCATCTGTGATCATATTCCATAGATATTAAATGATATATAATATATATAAATGATCCAGGCATTGTAATATTGTAATTTTATGTATTATTTTTTTTCTGATCTAAAAGGAAAATAATTTTTTTAAAGGTTACAGTATATAAATTATAATTAAGAATTATTATTATTCTTATTTAATTATTTAATATCAGTGATAAAAATACTTTGATGTTTTGTTCTTTACTAAAACAAATTTTTTTTTTAAATTATTTGCGCATTTATTTTTTCTAATTCCCGTACTTTACAATTCAGTACAAATAGTCCAAATTCGAAAATCATCATATCTCATAATCATCATTTTCAAATATTTCAAAGTCGGTCTGTCAAAATGGATCAAAAGTGACCTCCAAAAGATTGATCGATGAACACACACACACAACACAATGACAAAGAGCAATAGTAATAGGAGAGAAAGAGAAAGAAGAACTTAAATGGATTTCTATTAAATTTTCCAAAAAATTTTCTTTTAATTAAAATTCCATTATAAACGTCATTTTATTCTTTGTGGGTTGTCATCATTTTGAGAAAAATTAAATATTTATTGGTAGATATTTTAATAAGTCATAAAATCAGAATAATAGCTAAAGAGACCTTATGGCCCCATTTGGGGAGCTCTTTTCTTTTGGACTTACAAAATTACATTAATTTTTCTACACTCTGAAAGAGAAAAATTTTACTTTTTATTATGGAAATTTTTTCTAAAGTCTTTTTTGGAATATGAGGTCATTTTAGACTCCATCCATTTAATATTCAAATTGATATTATCGCTCAGGTGGGGGAGCGAACAACTGACACTTAGATCATAGAACAAGAGCTTTACCTCTGCTCCTGGGACACTCTAATTGTCTAAAACAGTGTTTCTTGATCCGTGGACAGTGGTAAGGGGATCCGTGAGGTATTTTATTCATTGATATCAATATTAAAAGGTTAAAATTATTGTCGCGCCCGCGGGCACTACTTAATTCCATCATAATTTATTATGAAAGTACAACTTTTAGGTAATTGGAATGTAAAAATTTTCTAACTATATTTAAATATTAAATTTGATTTAAAATTACGAAGAAAAATTCAAAAAATATATAGGTAAAGGAAAATAATATAAAATGAGTTGAAATCCACTTTTTTGCAAAATTTTATATTTATTCTTTTCAAAAGATCTCAATACACTAACCAGGGTTGGCAAATTATCCGATCCGAAATGGGGGAGGCTTAACGAGAGTGGCTCTTCCCCCTCCCCCTTCAATCCACTGACCACTCTCGGATCCCG
>JAAAKE020084246.1:0-44973 GCA_010014785.2 Anisolabis maritima | reverse complement strand
ACTTGATTATCTTTTATATTGTATTATATTTTTTTGTATATTATATTATATTTTTTTTTATATTATATTATATTTTTTTTTATATTATATTATATTTTTTTTTATATTATATTATATTTTTATTATTTATAACTAAAAAAGATTTTACAGACATTTTGAAGACAAGTGTGATTTTGTGATGTTGTAATTGTGATTTCCTCATGAAGCATTAATATATAGTAGAATTTGTTTTGAAAGGGTAAAAAAAACTAAGGCCCGTATTCAGAAACATTCCTAAGAAAAATTTAAACTCTTTGCTAATCTTTTTTATATAGAATTTCTAATATTAAAATTTTCTTAGATGGTTATTTCTAACATCTTCCTTAATTAAACAGGGAAGAAAACTTTTAATTCACACAATTCTTTATTATAAATAAAGTGTGGACAAATTAAGTTAAGATTTTTCTTAGGAATGTTTTTGAAGACAGTAAATAGTTAAAAACCACTATCTAGATTACTTTCGACTTATCTGGACTTTTGGCTGTTCCGGATGATTTCTTTTTTTTAAAGCCGAATTTTTTATAAAATTATTGAGAGATATTTACCATTTATTTTTTGCTTTTTCATATTTTTTTTTGAAAAATACATTTTATAATTTTTATAGTTATTTGTAGTTAATAAAAGTTAAGTTATAATATTATTTTTTTAAGTTTCTGGATTTTGAAAAATTAAATAAAAAATAAAAATATTATTAAATAAATAAATTATATAATTAGATTTATGGTTCTATTTATAATTTTTTTTACATTCAACATTCAATATTAATAAACTTATACTTGAAAAAATATTGATTTATGTCCCAGGAACCAAACCTAGTCTCTTTAATCCTTTTTCTTGCCGTAAAAGTTCGGTTCACAATATTTTTTCAATATATAATTTATTAAATAAAATATTATTAGTCTATTCTTTAATTTCAAATAAAACAATTAATATTTATATAATTAATGAGCAATGGTCTTACTTAATAATTATTTGAGTGGTCTCCGGTTGCCCGGCTTCTAGTGGCCACCTCCCTCTTACACTGTTACCTATGATAACATTCTTTCATTTATCTTTCAACAACTTTTATCTAAAGATTTCTTTTGACTTATTTATCTATTTTCTTTTTCTCAAGATGATTTTAATCTGTTTAATAAATATCTTATCTGATAAAACTTACATATTTCTATTATTTTTGAAGTATTTATTTGTTAAATTAAATGTAATTATAGAAAGTTTTATCTTTAAGTATTTATTATCTTAGCAAAAAAAAATTTCTTTATCTCTAAAGATTGGCATTAATTCAAATTACAAAAATTAAAGTTCATTGTATTTATATCATTCAATCTCTGACCCATATTAGATAAAATATTAAAATTATTTATTTTAATATTTCATTTGGAATTAATTGACATTTTATAGTTACTATGTACTACTACGATACGATAGTTCAAAATGAAATTCTACATATTTGATTGATAACGATATTTAAAGAAATTAATGTCACTAAGCGACTAGACTTGGGAAAACCCAAATATTAATGATTTAAATTTAAAAAAATTCCAAAAATTTTAATTATGAACAAACATATAAACAATATCACATAATTATTATTCATTGACTAGAAAAAACATAACCTATCCAATGAGTCTAAAAAAAGAACTTTCTTTTTAGTTGCAAAAACTAAGGATTTTACTTAATAAATGTTATAAAAAATATTTATCCCATAATTTTGTTAAACAGTTGTTATTATTAATAAATAAATCACATTTTCGGTTTCACTCTGGTTTATTTGTATTAAATACAATATTTCGGTCGCTTATTCTTTGGCCTTCTTCAGACACAATTCAGATACAAATCAAAGAATTTTACATCTAGAAACTTAGAGATGTAAGACCCTTTGGGATTTGTACCTGAATAAGGCCACAGAATGAGTGGCCGAGACTCAGTGCCGGCGCTAGACATTTTGCCACCATCTATGTAAAATTTTGAATAGAGTTTTTTTTTATAAGTTAGATTTTTTTTCAATAATTTTATTTATTTTTTTTTATTTAATTTTAAATTAATAAGGCAAAATGCCCCTTCTCAAAATATGCCGCATGAGGTGGGTTCCTCGCGCTAGCCCTGTCGACACATTGTATATTAAAAATAAACCACAGTTAAAACCAAAATGTAATTTATTTATTAATTTATCCCAACAAATTTTACTTGAAAATATTTTCTCTAAAATTAATAATTAACAGAGATCAAAAAACAAAAAAAAAAAAAGGAAACTAAAATGTGAATTCTACCATAAAAAAATTTATAAAAAATTTGTAAAAAAAGTCATTCAAAATTCTTTCTTGTTCTCCTTTCTTCTCCCAAATAGCCAAAACTTAAAATGGTGTCATGGTTCTCCAGGGGCGGGTGTTTCTTCAGTTCGTTGATCTTCAGGCGCTGGGATTTTTGGCTTAGGATCGGTTGGGTGTTTCAAAAGAAAAACAGGTGCATGTCATATTGGGTTTTATTTAGATGATAATAAAAATTACTACAAATTAACATTACGATCAGCCGGGACTATAAGAAGAGAGAGATTCCCGCAGAGATAATTTATAATATTTCTGATCCTTAGATACCTTTCTCATGTGTAGACTTAAATGTCCAAGCTTTGCAGTTTTTATGGGAACATCCACACTTGACAAGCTGGTTGGAATCTTTAACTTTATTTCTCGAATTTCATTTTATCTAATTAATTAATTAATTTTATTTTCTCCCTCCTAAATTTCTCTCTCTCTCCATAGAAATGGAGTCAGACCATTTTTTTAATGAACTTCTTATATTCCAAGAGGATATGGTTAGGGATGGTTAAAAAGTGTAAAAGTAATACAACTTCATTGTCTATTATTTAATTACAAAATATGATAATATAAACACCATTTTATGGATTACTTTTTTTTTTATTTATTTATTTTTTTTAACTGTCTCCCGCATCTGAGGCCATATAGACGTTAAACAATTACAAATTTATTTTAATAACGATACGTAATATCCAGGCATATTTATTTACGCCAATTGATTTAAATACATTTTCATTTGCCTGGGATCCGAACCCGCACCCCTTCCTTGACTTTTAAGGTTATTAAGACTGACAATGTCAATATGTTTAAATTTTTAGCCATAGGGAGGCATGGAATACTTAGGAAGGTTGTACGCAATTCATTTTTAACATTTTATAATATATAAATTTTTTTTGTTTATTTAGACCCGCTCCCGGCCCCGAAGTGATTTACTTGCGTCATGTTGAGCGCGCTAAGCCCCACCAGGCTGCTCCTGAAGAAGAAAGGGCATATCCGTCCCCACAATTTATAGTACCACTTAGAGACGCAAGCCACCCTGAGGGGGGTCGTGTCCACTTCGAGGCCCGGATCGAGCCGGTCGGCGACCCCACCATGCGCGTCGAATGGCTACACAATGGTGTTCAAATGTTAGCTAGTAAGTCTTCTTTTTCTTCATTCTCTTTTATTTACAAAGAATTTTAGTATCCCACTTTCAGTACACATATTCAATTTTTTGCACATTTTAGATTGTAAATATATTTTACCATACTTTTATTTAAGGTAGAGCTTGTAAATAAAAAGAATAAACGTTATCCTAAGACATAAGGTAGGCCAAGGGGAAGATCTAAGATCTTGAGGGTGCGAACATAAAGATGATTTATTATACTTGATGGCAGGTTTGCATGGGGTTTAGTTTTGTCTTTAAACTCTTGAAATGCTGAATGAAATAAAATAAAAATTTTTAATAGGTTTTTCATTTTTTCATTTTTTTTATCTTAATTTAATTGTTTAAATTCTTTGAAAATTAAAGAAATAATAATGAATTTGGACTAGGAACTCATTTAGATCTTTTAGAGAGGGAAGTGAGAGGTGCCATTCATAAAGATGATTTTATTATACTTGATAACTGTCAAGATTGGTTTTTTGTGCCTAATTACACTCATTAAACACTTGTTCACCAAAGTCAGGGGTTAATGACTTCATCTAAAATCTGCCTCTACCTATCAAAAATAATCATCTTAATTTTTCTTCTTTAAAAAAATTCCTAAACTAAGATTAAAAGACTAACTTCAACGGCCTCTCTACTTACTTCAATTCTCCCTATCTCTAGCTTCTAGTATATATTTATTTCTATATTCTCTTTATTTAGGACCTTTTTCTAATGTCTTAATTGATTTCTAATTGATCTGATTTCGCATATTCTTTCCTTGTCTAAAATTCCTTATGGAGATTCCGGATAAAAAAAGGACCTTTCACAGCAATTTCTGCTAAATTTTAAATCAGAAAATTGGTTTGATTAAAAATTCCCCCAAAGAGTTTTTAAATATAATTTGATTGTAAAATTATTGTTTGTTTTTGTAGGCTCGCGAGCTACTGCCACGTTTCGTTTCGGCTTCATCGCCTTGGACGTGCTGGCTCTTGTGCCCACCGATCAAGGCGTTTACACTTGCCGTGTGACGAGCGCGGCGGGGTCGTGCGAGAGCGAAGCGCGTTTAAGTGTCACTGCCCGAGCTCCCATCGAACAACAGTCACAACACCCGGGCAGCCTCCAGCAAATTCAACAGCTGGAAGATTATGCGCGATACCAGCGTACTGAGAGCGTACATGTACGAAAATTCCCACTTATTTTTAATATTATGATAGTTAATAAAATTGTCTTTCTTCAGGAGGACATTCTCACCCAAAAGCCTACTTTTATTCGACCACTCCAAGAACTTGGCGAGCTACAAGAAGGCCGCAATGCGCACTTTGAGGCGCAATTGTCGCCAGTCAGCGATCCAACCATGAAAGTCGAGTGGTTTAAAGATGGAAAACACATCACTGCAAGTAAGTATTTTTTTAAATTAATATCCATTTAAAAAATTATCTAATATATATCTAGTATGAAACAATATATATATTGTAATATCTCTTTTCTTCCATCAATTTAAAGAACTTATCGTGAAGACTTATCCCAAAGACAAAGAATTGGGCATAATATTTTTAGCAAGTTTTCATATTAAAATACATACTTTTCCTTTTTTAATTAGTTAACCTAATCTCATTTTTAGAAATAAATGTGAAACTCTGCACGCAGCTTATATGTGCAACGTCATCATGACGCGATACTCAATAGCCAATCAAAAGCCTGACATGGCAAACATTTTCGGATTAAATATTGTATAGATTTAAAATACCTATATATCAAGAAAATTAATTAGAATCTATCTATCATTTAAAATATATAGGAGTAGAATATAAAACTTAAGTATAAGAAAACAAAAGAATCAAAGCAATTTTATTTGATAGTAACTTCCTCTTTTGTTATAATAACAAGGAACCTTTTATTGGAATCCCTCATTGTGAGCGGTTTCATAGGCATTTTCAAAGATGAAGCTCAACTCATTATGATCATTATAAATTTCAACCTTCCTATTAAAAAAAATTAGCATTGAAAACCGGATTCACTCATGCAGTCTTATGGTAATGTTTTATTTTATAGCTGTATTTTGCTGGACTTCCTATACTTTATAATTAATTATTTTTTATTAGAAGGAAAAGTTTTGTACTCTACTAGGAAAGTAAAAATTATACTTGCTCATATTTTTTAGGCTCTCGAATTACAACTATTTTCAACTTCGGCTACGTCTCCTTAAATATTATGCACCTACGGGCCGAAGATGCAGGAACATATACTGTGAGAGCGGTAAATAAATTGGGCGAGGCTGTCTGCTCTTCTTCGCTCAAAGTACTAGGTATGGATGAAAAAATTTCTTTTAAAACTGTTGAATTTTTTTAAATTGAAAATCTTAATTTTTTTAGCACGCACTAGTGTGACCGCAGACCTTGGTATTCCCGAACAACAACGTTATATCGAACAGGTCGAAGCTTTAGAAGCATACCAATACGCCCAACAACAGCGGGCCACGGTCGAAGTCCCTGAAAGTGTGTACCCACCGGAGTTCAAAGCGCCTATCCGAGATCAGCTTAATATTCGAGAAGGTGGCTTTGCACATTTCGAAGCCCGTTTAGAGCCAATAGGTGATAGTACCCTTCGAGTTGAATGGCTCAAGGATGGACGTCCAGTAGAAGCTAGTAAGTAAATTTTATATTCTCATCACCTAAGAAATCGCTTTATAAAAATGTATTTATTTTTTTAGGCTCGAGAATTACCAGCTTCTTTAACTTCGGTTATGTAGCGCTGACGATCAAACACGTAACGACCCGCGATATTGGTAACTATACATGTCGCGCGTATAACACCCTGGGCGAGGCAAGCACGTCCGCACGGCTCACTGTAGTCAGCCGCCAGGATGTAATACTCGATAGCCAGCACCCGGGAGGACTCGACAAGATCCAGTTCCTTGAAGATTCTAGGTAATTTCACCTTATTTGGTAAAAATCTTGAGCAGTGAAAGATCATATAAATCGTTTACTTTTCTAATATAAACAATAATTGATCTTTACCTTATAATATATTTTTTAGCCGATACAGTCGCAGTGTACAAGAAGAAACGCAAGTTACGCAAGCGCCTCGGTTTCTGGGTCCCCTCAAAGGCACCAACAAAATTGTAGAGGGACAACGCGCTCATTTCGAGGCGCGAGTCGAGCCTCAGAGTGATATGACTATGAATGTAATTATTTTTATTTAAATTATATATTGATTTAAGAAAATAAAATTATTATTATTTTTAGATTGAATGGTACTGTAATGGAAAAGCAATTGCGAGTGCCAACCGGATTCAAACCTATCATGACTTCGGGTATGTTGCCCTGGATATTCTTGCTGTCCGTTCAGAGGATGCCGGTACTTATACTGTTGTAGCAAGAAATGCTTTGGGGGAGGCCCAACTTTCAGCACAAATGCAAGTTGAGAGTAAGTTTGATAAATTGTCTCATATCTCTATTAATGAAATTGATTTTCTATTAAAATTCCTTTTTTTGTTTTCAGCTCGATCCAGCATTGACACTACCAGCATGCATCGTGGAACATATGAAAAAACCCAGCGCCTTGAAGATTCCAAATTTGTGGAACCACAATATCATATCGAAGAAATTAGTAAATCGAAACCAATCTTTGTACAGCCACTTCAAGATCCTAAACCTGTAGCTGAAGGGAAAAATATTCATCTTGAATGTCGATTGGAGCCAATGGGAGATCCAACAATGCGTGTTGAATGGTTTTGCAATGGTCGCCCAATCACTGTAGGTTCTCGATTTAGAACCTATTATGATTTCGGCTATGTAGCACTTGATATTGTACATGTCACTTCAATTGATTCTGGGGAATACACTGTAAGAGCCACTAATCACCTCGGATCGGCACATACCAGCGCTTGTGTTAGGGTTAGTAAAATTTATATTCGTTTAAGAAAGTTGGTCTCTACAGATTCCCTAATATTCATATAATTTTTTTTTCTTAGGTGATTAGTTATTCTGATATTGTTACTGACTCCCAAAATGAATCTGCCCTCGAACAAATCCAGATGCTTGAAGATTCTTCTCGCTATCAACGTCACCTTCAAGAAGACGTCTCAATTGCCCAAGCACCTGCGTTCACACGACCATTGCATAATGTTGAAACCGTTGAAGGAACTAACATCCATCTTGAGTGCCGTCTTCAGCCCGTAGGCGATCCTTCAATGCGCGTTGAATGGACTTGCAACGGCCGACCAGTTCGCGTTGGTCATCGTTTCCGACCCGCTTACGAATTCGACTATGTTGCTCTTGATCTTTTAAGCGTTTATCCAATGGACTCCGGCGTTTATACTTGCCAGGCTCGCAATGCTCTTGGTGAAGCTGTCACCTCATGTTCAGTCAAAGTTCTTGGTATATATTCCATTTATTTTGTATTTAAATGTAATATAATAATAATTATAATAACAAACATTTACATTTCAGCTAAAAAAGATCTTTTACTCGAAACACAACATCCGAGTGGTTTAGAAAAGATTCAATATCTCGAGGATTCATCTCGATATCGTAAAACAGAATATATGGATGAAGTTATTAACATAAGACCTAAATTTGTTACGAAACCCAAGAGCTTGGAAAAAATGCGAGAAGGCCAACACGCTCATTTTGAATGCAAATTAGAACCTGTAACTGATCCTAATCTGAAAGTCGAGTGGTACAAGAATGGCCGACCTGTCACTGTTGGTGAGTTATGTTAAAAAAATCTTATTTTCTAAATGGATATCGAATTTGTAAATTATAATAATAGGGTACACACCTATTTAATAAAAACAATTAATATTTGCAAGATCTATTACAATTATTATATATAATGATGGAGGGGGGGGGGGGGGTTAGACATAAAAATTAAGTTTTTATATATATGTTAAATAAAACTTGGATTTTTTTAGGTCACCGATTCCGCCCGATTCACGATTTTGGTTATGTCGCTCTTGATATTATCGATTTAATCGCAGAGGATAGTGGAACATATACTTGCAGAGCTGTCAATCTTGTCGGCTCTGATGAAACTTCATGTGTCCTCAATTGCAGAAGTAAATCTCATCTCCTTTTTGGAATTTAAAAAAAAAAAAGTATTAAACTAATAATTATTTGATTTTTTAGGCACAGCTCAGATTGTGACAGGCACTCATAATGAGCAAGGTCTTGAACAGATCCACTATCTTGAGGATCGTTCTCGTTATCAAAGATCCGAACATATCGAAGAAACAACCAAACAAGCGCCTATCTTTACCACATCACTTAAACAAATCGAAATTAAAGAAGGCCAACGAGCTCATTTTGAATGTCGTTTGATCCCAGTTAGTGATCCGTCAATGAAAGTAGAATGGTATCATAATAATGTGCCTGTCAAGAGCGGCTCTCGATTTACCGAAACAAATAATTTTGGCTTTGTTGCTTTGGATATTATGTATTGTTATCCTGAGGACTCTGGAACCTACACCTGCCGAGCAGTTAATGCTGTTGGTCAAGCAGTAACTTCAGCCAGCCTCATCGTTCACTGTGAGTACCGTATACCTAACACAATTACAAAACCGATGATATAAACAATAATGTTCAATAAACTTTGTTGTGTAAAAAATGAACTTGGTGAGGGTTCGGATCTCAGGAAGACCGATGAAAATTTATTTAAATCAATTGGATACCATTTGATACAAATAAATATGCCTGGATAATTGTATCGTAATCATGTATATTATATATCTTTTAAAATTCTATAAGGCCTCAGATGCCGAAAAAACTTAAAAAAAAAAAAAAACTTGGAAAAAAAAAATTAATATTCCCTAGATCTCAGTGATCTTGGGGCCCTTCTTTCAATAATAAACACAAATTTCATTTTATAAACTAAAATTATCAAAAGATTTTTTTCAATAGGCAAGTAATTATTATTCATTTCATCTTAAAATTGTATCATAATCAAGATAGATTCTCTATTTTATTTGCTATCCAATTAGTTGATATAGTAGGCAACTATTTTACCAATTAATTAATTCAAGAATATATTTAAATATATAATATAAATATAATAATAAACATTTCCTAAAGAGTTATAAAATTAAAATGTTTCTAGAATTTTTCAAAAATATTCTAATTAACTATTTTATAAAAATTTATTTCATTGGAAACAATTGATTAGAGTAGTTTGTCTTTTCAACATCAAAACGTCCTTCCATTAAAAAAGATGCGATTCACTCTATTATTACGTTATTAAGCTGACAATACTATTTTATAACCAAAAATTTTATAACAAATTATACCATTAAAAAATTGAATGTACTCTTTTTTGTCTAAATTAAAATGGCATGTAATAAATATGATTATATTTAACAATGATATGGTTTGAATAAAAATTGTAATTAAATTAATAAATTCTCTTTATAAAGGAGAGTAGTTCATTGAACTATATAAGGTTATGCTTTCGACATTTCGTCATGAAATTCAATCATCTTAATAATAATTCTCTTTATAAAAAGAATTTGTTAATTTAATATAATTCTTATTTCTAAATATATATATTTTAATTACAGCCAAAAAATCAATCTATCTGGAATCTCATCACGAGAGTGCCTTAAATCGTCTCAATTACCTTGAGGATTCATCCCGTTATCAAAAACAGACAGTCCAAGAAGAAGTTGTAACTCAAGCGCCTGTATTTACTCAACCCATGCGAGATATTCGTGTGGCTGAAAATCAAGCTGCCCATTTCGAGGCTCGTCTTATTCCAGTTGGCGATTCCAAATTAAAAGTTGAATGGCTTCGCAATGGTGTTGCTATTCAAGCCTGTAAGTAAATTTATTTTTTATAAAGACTAAGGAGGAGAAGGATTTTTTAGACTTTTCTACATCTAAGGCCATTTATATACTTTGAAACATTTCAATTAATATTTACTATTCGAATAAATTTAAATACAAAAAAATTTTAAAATTTTAAAAAATCAACCTTCCCTAACATACTTTATCCATTTTTTTATAACTAATATTATTTTTTTAGATAAATACACTCAAGTTAAATTATTTCTTTATTTATAGCAAATCGCGTTACGACCATGCACGATTTCGGCTACGTCGCACTCAATATGAAATATGTTTATCCTGAAGATTCAGGCACTTATACATGCCGGGCCACTAATGAATTAGGCGAAGCCGTAACTTCCAGCACTTTAGTTGTTCATTGTAATTATTTACTTATTTAATATCTCTAATTAATTATTTTTCTTGATTTTTCTAAAAAAAATAATAATCATTTATAGCCAAAGCCTCTTTACTGCTCGACTCACAACATGAAGGAGCCTTGCAAAAATTACAACTTCTTGAGGATTCGTCACGTTATCAACGACGTGAAGAGGAAGAAATTATTGTCACTCAAGCTCCTAAATTTACTGCTCAACTTAATGGTCCTACCGATCTTATTGAAGGACACAGCGCTCATTATGAATGTCGTATTGAGCCATATCCAGATCCAAATATGAAGGTAAATAAATTTGAGCTAATATATGTTTCTTGATTTATAAAATTATTATTTTTATTGTTTTAATTATTTAGGTGGAATGGTTCCATAATGGTCGTCCTCTTCAAACCGGCCACCGATTTAGAACAACCTATGACTTTGGCTTTGCTGCTCTTGATATCTTGACAGTATACGCTGAGGACTCAGGGGAATATACCTGCCGGGCAACAAACAGACTCGGACAGGCTCAATCCAGCATTAAACTTAATGTCAAATGTAAGTATTATATTTTTTTAATTTAAATTTAAAGGGACGTTGCCAAAGTGACTCAGGTTTACTTCTAGAGATTTCTATTTCTGAGAATTAAAAAAGTATCACATTCCAAAAGTCCAAAATTTTTTCTCTTACTTACCAAATGACCAAAATTTCGTATAGTTATGGATTAGAAAACAAGAAAAATAAATAACATTAAAAAAATTGAAAGTGATGAGGACTAGAAGGAGGGGAGGAAAGAGCAAAATCTAAATTCAATTTTCAACATTTTGAGAAAATGAAATGTTTTTTTGATATTTTTTTATCAGAAATGTTTATTATTTGGAGGCAACTCTTACACCTGTTAATGATCCAACAAAGAAGGATGAATGGTTCTGTAATGGACGTCCACAATAATAATCTGGCTATTTAGACTTCTCAAATTTTTTCAGATGAGCATAAATTCAGAAAAATTAAAATTTTTGTATTTTATTTCCATTTTTATATTGCGTATTTAAATTTTTTTAAAATAATTATTACCAATAAATTTAAAAAAATTTCCTAGTGAGCAGGTGACCTAGCAAATTAAGGTTAGGCTCAGTCAGCCAGCTTTAAACCCCGGGGGAGGAAGTCTTCTTAGTAAAGATCGTAGTAGTTCCATGTTCCAATGAATTATTTATCATTTTTACTTTTTTTTTCATTTCAGCTCGATCTTCGATCATTCGCGACACTCAGCATGAAGGCGCTCTGCAAAAGATTCAATATCTGGAAGATGAATCTCGTTATAAACGCACACAAAAAGAGGAGACTGTTATTGCAGAGAAACCTCAATTTGGTAGGCCACTTAAAAACGTGGATATTGTTGAAGGGCAGGCTGCCCATTTGGAGGCAACTCTTACACCTGTTAATGATCCAACAATGAAGGTTGAATGGTTCTGTAATGGACGTCCAATTCCACAAGGTAATTTTTTATTTTAATTTATAATTTGTATTAATTAGGATTTATTAAAATAATCAAAATTAATAAATCAATTCTAGGTCACCGATTTAAGACTACTTATGACTTCGGATTTGTTGCACTTGACATCCTCTATGGCTATGCTGAAGACTCGGGCACTTACATGTGCAAAGCCCGTAATGCCGTCGGAGAAGCTGTTACCACTTGTTCCGTCAAGGTTGAAGGCATGTGTCAGAAAAATTTATAAGCATTGATTATATTTAAGATTATTTTATTATTAAAATGATTATCTTCTAATTACAGCCAAAGGAAATCTCTTCTTGGATACAATGGATGAACAAAGATTGCGTAAGATTAGAGAGATGGAAAATTATGAACGGCCCCAAAAGGCGGATATTGAACCCCAAGGCCAAAAACCGGTCTTTATTACACCTCTCAACAAGTAATCTTCATTTATTTTTTTTACTTTATATGTCTAAAAAACTAGAAAAATTATAATTTTTAATAAATAAATTTTATTTTGAAAATTATACAAAATATAAAATTTAGTAAATATTTTTTTAATCATTAGATTTTTAAAAATTTTTAATTTTCTTTTTTTGATATTTATTTGTTTAACTTTAGCTTGGAGAACCTCAAGGAAGGTGATAGAGCTCATTTGGAATGTCGTGTGGAGCCCATTAATGATCCATTGCTCAAAGTGGAATGGTTTGTTAATGGAGTGGCCATTAAGACTGGACACCGATTCCGAACTGTCCATGATTTTGGATATGTTGCTTTGGATATCCTTTACACCTATGCAGAGGATAGTGGAACATATATGTGCAAAGCCACCAATCTTCTTGGTGAAGCTGTCAACACTTGCACAATTAATGTCGGAGGTATATTATCAATATTCTTTTTTTATTGTTATTTATATTTTTAAAATTTTTAATATATTAAATTAATTTTTAGCTCGACGATCCATCTATTTGGAGTCTCAACATCCTGAAGGTTTGGCCAAAATCCAAGAATTGGAAGCTCAAGGACGACCTGCGCGACTTGAAATTGAAGAACCGGTGGCTACACCACCACGATTTGTTACTGAACTTAGGGTATGTTATTATTTACTTATAAATGGGTCTGTTATTTATTATTTTTAACTTGAGGTTATGAGAAAAAATTACTTCCAACGAGAACCAAATGCAGGCCAGCGCTGGGCACTTTTGATGCCTTTGTGCTATTTCATATATGTTGTTCTTTATTTTTAGCGCATTTTTAAATAAAAGTGTTTTTTTATTTTATTTAATCTGGAGTGTTTAGACATCCCAAGAACCTTGGTGCCGATGTGTCCGATGTGAACCGACACTACTTTGTACCTATGTACGACTCGGGCTTGCCCATGTGGCCCAAAGAGTTGGAGTAATTTTTTTTCTTAAGTTAAAGTTTAATATATATTATTATTTATTTATTTATAAAGGATTACATTATATAAATTAATAATTCATATTTTTTTCAGGGAACTACCGAGTTGGTTGAAGGACAAACCGCCCACCTTGAGGCCCAAGTTGAACCTCTTCATGATGCTAATCTCAGAATTGAATTCTATCGTGATGGCAAACCTTTACCATCCGCTTCTCGCTATCATATCACATTTGATTTTGGATATGTGGCTTTGGATATCGGGCATGTTGTACCTGAAGATGCTGGCGTTTACACAGCCAAAGCAATTAACGCCTTGGGTGAAGCTGTTTCTACAATTACAATCAGAGTAACAGGTAATTTTTTAAAAATTAAAAATAATAAATTTTTGAAATTTAATATGAATTTTTTTCTGCTAAATAATATTAATTAATAATATTTATTTTCAATAGCCAAAGGAAGTATTATTTCGGAATCTCAAAGACCTGAAGGTCTTGAAAAGATTCGACAACTTGAGGATCAAACACCATTCCAAAGACCAGAGATCCCCGAACCCCAAACAAGACAAAGACCAGTCTTTACACAACCTTTGCAAAATATCGATTCACTGGTTGAAGGACAAACTGCACACTTTGAATGCCGACTTATTCCGGTCGGGGACCCAACTCTTAAAGTTGAATGGTTCCGAAATGAAAAGCCTCTCGAAACAAGTAAGCCATTTTCTTTTTTCTTTTTAAAGTGACTTTTATGCAAATTGACTAATAATATCTAGTCCAAAACTTCATGATATTATATATATTATATGTTAAAAAATCTAATTATATATTTAAGAAATTAAAATTTATTTAACAAATTATTATTATAAAATACTGGTTTTGATAAAGGCAATAAAACCAGTACTAGTAGTCGTACTTGCTTTAGATTAATAAAGAATTATTATTTAATGATTACCGGCTGCGTTCCAGGCTGTTTAATTAAGACAAAGCGATTGCTTGATTGCTTTGGCAGCTCTGCACATTTGATTTATGTTTTTTCCGTTTTGTTTTCTTTCCAGGTTCGCGAATCTCTCGCACACACGATTTCGGTTACGTGTCTATGGACATGACACATGTGCGCGATGAAGATGAAGGTGTATATATGTGCCGTGCAACAAACGCCATTGGCGAGGCTGTTACCACAGCTAGCATGAAGATTAGAAGTAAGTTTTTCTGGATTTAAAAAGTTTTCAAATGTATAAATATTTTTCAAAAGTTAAAATTTATTATATTATTCCCTAGGCAAAAAAAGCAAAGAATTCTCAATTTGATATATCATTAGATGATGGGTGTCTATGGAATTTTGAAAGGGATCATTGACTCACTATCAGATTTTTTTTTTTGCAAATTTTATTAAATAAATAAATAAAAAAACTGAAAGATTATTCCACAGAAATCAAGAGAGATAGATAGATGGCGACCATTAGGAAGGTCAGAAACTTTTTCTAGGAAATTATTAATGTTTCAAGTTAGAAGAAGGAGGAGGAGGAATAGTTACTTTTCAATGCCCCTGCGAATTCCTCTATCAAAAGGACTGTAGCTGCTATTGATATATATATATTAGCTGCTTCTATATTTCAAGTTTATTTTATTTTATTTTGCACATCTTTTCATTCACACTTTGGAAGGAAAAAGAAGTATTTTTTTTATAAGATTATATTTTTTATGTATCTTTTTCATTTCAAAAACGAAATCCAATCCATAATTTTGTTTCTTTAGCGGGTTTGTTCTTTTTAAAATTTACTTGAAATATTGGGAGAAAGATTGGACAAGTGATTTAATAGCAAGGTTAAGAATTTTTATCCTTCTATATTTTTAGAATATTTAAAAAATAAAAAATAATTTTTAGAATTATAATGAAAGAAATTTTTAAAAAATATATTGAGGTTTAATTAATTAAAATATAATATTATCTTTTAGCCAAAGCCAGTATCCAATTGGATACTCAACATCCTGAAGGTATGCGCAAGATTCAACAACTTGAGGAAGGCCGTGCTCCTGCCAGAACAGAGGAACCTGATCGTGTATTTGAGAAACCAATCTTCACTAATGTTCTTACTGGACCATCGGAACTCTGGGAGGGCCAAAGTGCTCATTTTGAATGTCGGGTTGTACCCGTCGGTGACCCAAGTATGCGCTTCGAATGGTTTGTTAACGGAGTAGAACTGAAAATGGGCTCACGATTTCATACCACCCACGATTTCGGTTTTGTGACATTGGATATCAACAAAACTATTCCTGAAGATTCTGGAGTCTACATGTGCAAAGCAATTAATAATGCAGGAGAAGCTGTATCTTCCACTTCTCTCAAAGTTAAATGTAAGATATTTAGAATTATTCTCATAATAAAACAAAAATGTATATGCTCTTATTATTTGTAATTAGGCTTTACAAAATTGTGGAGGCTACAAGACAATTATTAAAAACAATTTTTTAAATTAATTAAATAATCAAGGGACATAAATAATAAATATCTCATGATCAAAAAAATAGTTTTAATTACTTTTTTTTTTTTACTTATCTCAAACCAAAGGAATATTATTTTATTTTTAGCCCGATCATCCATTGTTGGAGAACCACTTCAACCTGATGCTTGGCAGAAGATACAACTCAAAGAAGCTGAGATGAACAAAGTGCCTGAAATGTTTGTTGATGCTACACCTCAACAAGCTCCAGTTTTCACTACACATCTTGTTAGTCATGAAAAACTGGTTGAAGGTCAACACGTATTATTGGAAGCTCAAGTGGAACCCCGAGCTGATCCAAATCTCAGAGTTGAATGGTTCAAAAATGGAGTTTCTCTTACAACTGGTAATAAATTATTATTAATTATTTTTTTTTTTGAATTTTGAAACTATAATTTTATTTATAATTTTTTATTTTTAGGTACTCGAATTCGAAGCACATTTGACTTTGGTTTGGTCACTTTATCAATCAACGGTCTTCGAGAAGATGATAGTGCAATCTATACTTGCAAAGCCACTAATTTATTGGGTGAAGCTGTTTCAACATGCACCCTAAAGATTGAAGGTAACTTAAATTTTCCATTTTATTTATTTTTTAAATTATAAAAAAATAAAATTTTATAGATCGACACTGGCTTTTGGCTAATTCTCTTCGCCCTGAGGCGCTTCCAATCATCGAATCACTTGAACAACCTCGCGGAGTTGTTTCAGAAGCCCCAGAACCCGTTTATGAATCTCCTGTTTTTATTACTCATTTGAACAATGTAGAATGTCACGAGGGTGATAATGTTCACTTTGAATGCCATGTCGAACCAAGCAAAGACCCAACTCTTACTATCGGTAAGTGTTTTTTTTTTTTTAATTTTAGATTGTATACAAATATATAAAATTTTCAAATATTTTTTAGAATGGTTCGTTAATGGTAAACCATTGCCCTCTGCTGCAAGATTTAAATCCACTTATGATTTTGGATACGTTTCACTTGATCTCACTGGGGCTTATGCTGAAGATTCTGGGGTCTATATGTGCAAAGCAACCAACAAAAAAGGGCAAGCTTCAACTTCTGGAACACTCAAATGCACTGGAAAACAAGATATTTACTTACAAACTCAACATCCTCAGGGAGAAGCAGGTTTCGAAAAAGTCAAAGCGGCTGAAGATGCTTATGCAAGCAAATATCAACGCCAACCATCAGTTCCAGACTCAGCATATCCTAAACCAATTTGGACTGTTCCTCTTGTTAATGAGGTGCGCCTTGGTGAAGCCGAACCCCTCCATTTAGAAGCTCAAGTCGAGCCTAAAGAAGATCCTAATCTCAAAGTCGAATGGTACTTTAACGGTAAACCTCTTGAACACGCCACCCGCTTCAAGATGACTTGCGATTTTGGATTTGTCACCCTCGATCTCACCGATGTTTATGAAAGAGATCAAGGAATCTATACATGCAAAGCTTATAATTTGGCTGGCGAAGCTTTTACTTCCACCACAATTTATTGCGTCGGCAAAGCCGGCCTTATTGAACACACTCAACATCCTAAAGGTGCCGAAGGTCTGGAGAAGATCCAAGATTTGGAAGAATCCCTGAGACCTAAAGAGGGAGCCGCACCTGACGCAGAAGAAGGCCAACCTCCAGTCTTTACATCTCAATTCCAGAACTTGAGCAACTTAGGTGAAGGAGAAATTGCTCACTTCGAAGCAACACTTACACCTTTGGGTGATCAGACAATGAAAGTAGAATGGTTTTATAAAGGAGAGGTGCTCAAAGCAAGTAGGTTCCACTTATAATAAATAATTCATTTTTTTTTTATGATTCCTTGAAAAAATTTTCATTATTTATTTTAAGGCCATCGTATTCGTACTGTATATGCATTTGGAATGGTTGTTCTCGAGATTCTTGGAACTAAGATCGAAGATTCTGGAGAATATACTTGCAGAGCAATAAATAAATGGGGACGTGCCGAAATCAGTGTACAGCTTGACTGTGTTGATAAAACTAAAGGCCAGAAACCACAATTTACATCTCAGATACAGGTAATTAATATTTATTTATTTCAATTTTTATAATTTAATTAATATTTTTATTTTTTTTTATTTTAGAGCTTAGAAGGTCTGAAGGATGGAGGAAGTGCTCATTTCGAATGCACACTTATCCCTGTTGGTGATCCTCATATGAAGGTTGAATGGTTCCATAATGGGCAGCCAATTCGTCACTCAACAAGAATCAAGACTGTATCAGATTTTGGTTTTGTTGTCATGGACATTGCCTATATCCAAAGTCACGATAGTGGAGAATATATTTGCAAAGCATCTAATAGGTATATTTATTTTAAAAATTTTAATTTATTTCCATCCAGGAAAACTCAAATCTATATCATATATATATAATCAATTGACTAGTTCATTTGTTATAATATCTTTTTAATAAGAATTATTATTCACATAATATTATTTTCTTTTTTTAGATATGGTTCAGATACTACTCGGGCAACTATTCGTTGTACTGGGAGAGGTGGCGTCTATCTTGACACATTACAACCTGATTCTCTTGCTCGCATTCGAGAATTGGAATCTGCCCAATTGGGTGCTCAACAACCAACACAACCAGTTGTCCAAGAACCACCGAAATTCATTACACACATCTCAGATATTACACAACTTAAGGAAGGCCAAAGTGCTCACTTTGAGGCTAGGCTTACGCCAATCACTGATCCTGATCTTACAGTAAGTTTAGAAAATTAAAATTATATAAAAAAGATAATATGATAAATTAAATAAATTTTTTTTAGGTTGAATGGTTTTATAATGACAAAAAATTGCCACATGGGCATCGGTACCGCACTTTTCATGATTTTGGAATTGTTATTTTGGATATTTTATATTGTTATGAAGAGAATTCTGGAGTTTATGAATGCCGAGCTGTCAATAAATACGGAGAAGATTCTACTCGAGCAACACTTAAATGTACCTCTAAAGCAAATCTCATTTTGGAATCTCAACTTCCGAGGGTAAATATTTTTAATTTATTTAAAAATTATTCTCAATCTATAAAAATAGGCTTTTCAATTAACTACTTCTCCTTTTAGGGAATGGAAGGAGGTTTGGAGAAAATTCAAAATCTTGAAGACTCCCAAATTCGTTCACGTGATGAGAAAGTATCCGAGACTCGAGGACAAGCACCAGTGTTCACTGTTCCATTATCCAATGTGGATAATTTACGGGAAGGTGAAAGTGTTCACTTTGAGGGACGTCTTACTCCAACAGATGATCCTAAACTTAAGGTAAATTTTTTTTTTTTATTATTTTGGAAGAAAATTTATTTTAGTTTATTTTTTATTTTTACATAGTAAGTTTATTTTTTATTTTCACATATTAAACTAAAGAAGAGTATAATAGTTTTTTTTTTTATTTTTAGGTTGAATGGTTCTGGAATGGGAAGCCTCTTAGAACTGGTTCGAGATTCCGAACTTTCCATGATTTTGGTTTTGTTATTTTGGAAATTTCACCTGTATATCCTGAAGATTCTGGGGAATATTCATGCAGGGCTACTAATGAATATGGCGAAGCAGTTACTACTGCAACAATGAAAGTTCAAGGCAAACGAAGCATTATTCTTGAATCTCAACTTCCCAAGGGAATGGAAAGAACCATTGAGAAGATTGCCGAACTTGAAGGCTTGGGAGCAGCTCCTGGTGCAATTAGCCCTGAAGAAGACACCGGAAAGCCGCCTGAATTTATCACAACTCCTGCTGATTTGACATTAGCAGAAAATTCATTGGCCCACTTTGAATGTCGTTTGATTCCTATTAATGACTCGAGTATGCGAGTTGAATGGTTCCATAATGGAAAGCCTCTATCAGCGGGATCTAGAATCAAAACAATCAATGATTTTGGTTTTGTTATTCTTGAAGTGGCCGGAGTTTACCAAAGAGATTCCGGATTATACACATGCAAAGCAACAAATCGCCACGGTGAAGCCACTGTTTCTTGCAAACTTCAAGTTCATGGAAGGCAAGGAATCATCATGGAGCCTCAATTACCAAGCAACTTTAGAACTGGTACTGAAAGCATTCAAAAACTTGAAGAAGCATTGTATAAACGAGAAGAGCTTCTAACTGAGGAAGAAAAACCGAATCCTCCTCGATTTATCACTGAATTGAAAGATATTGTGGATACAGTTGAAGGAGGTGCCATTCACTTTGATTGTCGTGTAGAACCTGTTAGTGATCCAACTATGCGCATTGATTGGTTCCATAATGGACGTCCTTTTGCAACTGGAAGTCGAGTTCATATGTTGAATGATTTCGGATTTATTGTTCTTGATATGGATTACATCTATGCTCGAGATACTGGAGAATATGTGTGCCGTGCTACTAATAAATGGGGATCTGCCACTACTAAAGCAACCTTAACTTGCAAGACCAAACGCGACATCGTTCTTGATTCTCAATTACCTCAAGGAATGAGTGGTGAAAAACTTAAAGAACTTGAAAGAGGACCTGTCACTCACGCACCTCCTGAAGAAGCACCTCTTCAACCACCCAAATTCATTACTCAAATTGAATCGGTGGGAATTGGAGAAGGTGAGCCGGTTCACTTCGAATGTAGAGTTGAACCTAAAACCGATCCCAAACTTCGTATTGAATGGTATCGCAATGGCAAGCCCTTACCATCTGGACATCGTTTCCGTACTGTGTATGACATGGGCTTTGTATCTTTGGATATTCTATACTCCTATCCAGAAGATAGCGGAGAATATGTTTGCCGAGCTGTTAACGAACTTGGAGAGGATACCACTAAAGCGTCCGTCTCCTGCAAAAGTATTTATTTATTTTTTTATATTTCTGAATATTTGATTATTTTAATAAATAATATTTTCTTTCTAGAATTACCGACTATTATACTGCAAAACCAAGTGCCAAAGGGAATGAAGAAATCCGAAGCTCTCATGCAAATGGAAGCTACAATCAAGAAATACACATCTGAAGTTCATTTGACCGAAGACGATCTTTATGACCCAGATCGTAAACAACCCCCCAGGTAATAAAATAAAATACCTTACGAATCTTTTACTCTTCTGAAAAATATTTAATTTATTATTATTTTACTTTAGATTCGTTACTCAAATTCAAGATCAAACAACTCTTGTTGAAATGCAATCGACCAAATTCGAATGTCAACTTGCTCCTGTTGGAGATCCTAATATGAAAGTTGAATGGTTCTTCAATGGCAAACCACTTCCATATAGTGAGTATAATAATTTAATTTTTAATTTTTCATATTTTTAATAATATTATTTTTCTTTAACAGAGAATCGTTTTACACCCATTTACGATTTTGGTTACGTTGCAATGAATTTCGGTTGGGTTTATCCCGAGGATAGCGGTGAATATCTTTGCAGAGCTACCAATTTATATGGTATGGACGAAACACGTGCAATAATCAAAACAGCAGGCAAACCAGGCATTATTTATGAATCCCAATTACCTAAAGGCATGAAGAGTATTGAAAAGATTCGAGAAATGGAGGCGGCATGGCAAATGTTAGTAGAATTTTTTTCTTATAAATTAATTTCTTTCTTTTTTAAATTAATTATTCTGTCTTTACCTTAGCGCGCCTGAGGAAGGGCAAGGGGAGGTGAAAGAAAAAGCGCCCCCAGTATTTGTTACTAAACCTGAACCATACACAGCTATTGAAGGAGAGCCCGCAAGATTTTGCTGTCGTGTCACTGGCTGGCCTCGTCCTCGAGTCATGTGGATTATCAATGGACACACCGTTGTCAATGTATGTATATATTGTAATTTATGTACGTTAGACGTTCATTTGTCACAACATTTCAATATCTTAATATAATTTTATATATTATGCATTTAGAAATAGAAAAGTTTAAATATCATAATATATTTACAGGGCATGCGTTATAAACTGACCTATGATGGCATGTGGCATTTGGATATTCCAAAGACCCGTCAATATGATCATGGCAAGGTTGAGGTGGTCGCTCGTAACAGTTCAGGAGAATCCGCTGCTGAAACGATACTTACCGTCAACAACAGATCCGATGACTATAGAAATGTGCTCAAGAATTCACCGAGACGTAAGTTATTCAATAGAGGGTCATCTTAATAATCTCTATATCTCTTTCCAGCAGAGTTATTAAATAAGCGGACATTTTGCCTGTACTTTTTTTCGACCATGTCTTGTCACTGATTTATTTTCAGCTTGTAATATTTAGAGCAGGAGTTTTCAATTCTTAATATTTTGGTTGGCCTATTTATAAATTTTGGATGAGAATTAGATTAGAATAAAATGAAAAATTAGCTATTTTCATTTTTAAATTTATTTCTTTTTAACTAACGTTGGTTCCTTGGCTAGTTCATTCTCAGAAAGAAACTATGTAATTTGGCATGTTAACATGAATGAATGATGACTTCCTTCCTGTTCTGAAAATGGCTCAGACAATATACTGAAACGACTGTCCTGGAGCAATATATATAAAAAAAAAGTATTAAGCAATATTTCTCATTTTTATTCTAACCTTCGGTAAATTTAAATTTTATTTTTTAGAGATTCTAGAGTCTAGAGTCTAGACTCTAGACCATCTATAAAAAAATAAAAAATATAAAATTTAATCTTTTTTTTTTTTAATTTATTTTATCTCTAATACTTGTCTGATGATACTGATAGTATAATTTGAATAAATGAAATTATATAATGTGAGATGGAGCTAAACAATAGTCGAGTTATATTTTAATTTTCATTGATTTAATCTCAGTTTCCGTGCTGCTTTATGACATTCTTCGGTTCTTCACATAAATTTTATCATATTCAGTTGATTTCACTTATAATTAACTAATAATGAATTAGAGAAAAAAATTTATTGTATATATCAATATATATATTTAAAAAAAAATCTTTTAAGGGATCTGAGACCATTTTATTTAATTGGTACCCAATATAATTGAGGAAAATTTTTTTCGCTCAGGACTGGAAACGAACCAGTGACCTTTGGTACGTGAAGATCTCTAGCTCTGCCCCAAGGAACAGGGCTTATATTTTATTGTTAATTATAAATTAAAATGAACAGAACATCCTATATGAAAGGAAAAACAAATTTGTTTATATTAACTAGGGATATAACTAATTCTTGTAATAGTAAAATTATCATAAGATACGCAAAAAGTTCCTCGAGGTTTTAATAACAAAAACACTTGATAATTACATGACCTGTCCTTTGGGGCTGAGGAACAGGTCTCGCTTCACCAATTAATATTAATAAATAAGGACGAATTCTAAATGATCTCAGTCTGTCGAAAAAAATAAAAAAAAAAATTTTTTTTTAAGTCTTTTTTGGCAACGGAAGCCATTTAGACTCCGTCCTTCTTTATTTATATTAATTGGTAGCCAATATAATATAAATAAAATTTTGTCGCTCAGGACGGGAAATGAACCACTGACCTTTGGTAGTCAAGCCAGACTGCACCAAAGGACAGGGCTAAAAATTACTACATTGTTATAAAAACAAACTAATATCCATTTTTGTTAGCATTATTATTTATTTTATCCTATCGCTAATAAAAAAAAAATAAACATAATGAAGGCCAGGTGAAAATAATTAGAAGATAATATTCTAATGAAAATAAATAACTTATAATTTTTTTTTTTCAAAATTGGTCTCTATCTCCTCTATATAACAACTTAGCCGATTGCCTTGTGTTATTAAATTATAAATTGCTTAAATATATGCTTTTTTTTAAATATGGGAACTTTTCCCATATTAGGGCCCAAATTAAGTTCGTTAAGTATCAATTGAAAACCCCTGATCTAGATATCTTCTCTGCGCGAACTGTTGAATATATTATTTATTTTTTATTTTGATGTGTATTTGAAACTAAAACACGCTCATTGTAAATACAAAATACTTTTTCATATTATGTTACTAGAACAAATGCAAACTAATGACATGCACCACACTAAATCAACGTGACAAGCTTGCACACGTACCAATACCGAAAAAGAAAAACCTCTAAGGAGGTAGTCCATCAACCACTAACACAATAACATAGACAGCTACACGCTTGCACACTGTCACTTTGACCTTTTCCTATTTCCCCCCATCTGCTTCTCTAATGCTGGTGGATTTTGCTGCGGTGAGTCGACTTAATCTGTCTGGTCTTCTTTTGTTCTTCATGCCTCCAATCAGGAAACCTTCAGGTATGCATTCTTTAACTTTCTTATTTTATTTTCCTTTTTTTTTTTTCTTTTAGACAACTTTCGTATTTTTCTATTCTCTCAAAGGCTTTTTTTTTTATTGTTTTAATTTGAATAAATTAATTAAAAACCCTTACTTTTCCATTTCTTTCCTTACTAAAATCAGCATGTATTATAAATTAATTTTTAAATTATTATATGAATAATAATTGTTTATTTTTTTTTAAATAGTTTTTTTAGATGACAAGAAGAAAATATGGCTGTGGTTTTATATTAAAAAGAATTATTATGAGTTTTTATAAATAAGAAAAGTTTTTGAAATCTGCCATTTTTGACATTTTAATTATTTAAATGATTTTTTAGGACTGTTCCATTCAATATTTGGGAGTTAATTTTTAGGGAAATAGGGCTTTAGAGTGCTCAGGGCTCAAAACTAGGACTTATATGCACCTAACTTAAAGACTAATATATATATATATATATAAAGGGAAAATAAAGAACTTTAAATGAATATATATATATATTATATAAAGGGAAAATAAAGAACTTTAAATGAAAAATTATTTAAATCAACTTCCCCTCTACTCTATGGCTATTTAGCATTTTAAGCCAACCAATATTCTGGGCAGAGAAGAATCCCTATGGATCACCCTAAAAGTTATCTTTAGATTTATCCCTGACTTTTGTCTAACCTTAACTCAAGACGCCGGAAGGTTTTGATAGGAAAGTGCTCTTGTGTAGGTGATCTCAGGACTCTTTTTTCCGAATAGTTTTTGGATGCCAATGCTAAAATACATATTCTATGTGATTTATCAAAAAATGAATGTATACTCTGCTAGTGTGATTTAGAAGCCTACGGCTCAAAAATTTCTTTATTTTTATCATATTGATTTTTGGCCTTTAATCTTTTAGTTTGATGAATAATTTGACAAATTTCAACATTCAAATTATACTTATAAAAACTTAATATATTTCTTTTTTTATATATACATATAATAAATAGATTTTCTTTTTAGTTTATTTTTTAATTTTTAATATTAAATTATTATTTTTAATTAGTTATAGTTTTGTTATTTATAATGCACTTTATACTTTTGTCCTCGTCTCTTCATTTTCTATAAAAGGTATTCATATAATAAGATTAATTTAATTTATTTTATTAAATACATAGTTAATATTATAAATAATGTTTAAGAAAATGAATTCAATTCGACTCCCCTTTTTCTGCCGAAACAGCTTGGTATGATTATGATCTCACGCAATACCAGAAAGAACGTCAAGAAACAGAGTTGGAACGTTTCTTTGAAGAACGCAATGCTAATACTCACCAAATCGATGTTGATGAACACCTGAAACAAAAAGTTGTTAGGGGAGAGCAACCTGAATGGCAACAAGCCGTCAAGAAGATGAAGGGTGAAGATTATTATAACAAAATCAAAGAGGTATTATTAGTATTTTTTATTAAAATTACATTATAGTTAATACGTCTTAAAATTTTAGCTTGAGGAAGAACAAGTTGTTAAAGAATCAAGACTGAGAGAATCTTCTCATCAATTTGCAATTCCTGGAGAAAAGGTTGCCCATAAATCAATTGCCAAAGGCATGGCCCAAAGTTATGAAGATAGAATGTAAATTTTATTTTAAATCCTTTATTTTTTTATTTTAAATTATTAACTTATATTTTATTTATTTATAGTGATAAAGATGAAAAAGAAATTAAATCTCCACAATTAAAGAGAAGAGGCATCGTCACCGATAAGTCTATGAGAGAACAAGAAGATCAAGAAGAAGTTACCACCAAAGAACAAAGAAAACGTTTTCCACCAGAACCAACAGAATCTACTGTGCATGGAAAAGAAGTCCATACTGCTAAACAGAGCCAGACGCAAAAAGAGGTATGTTCTTTTTTATGGTTATTATTTGGTGATGGATTTTTAAAAAAATATTGCATCTAGGTGGTGGGAGATCTTGAGATCACACGTAAAATCACTGCAACTGAGACAACCGAAATGGAGCATAAAGCTAAGACACAGGAGCGAGTTGTGGAAGGCTCAGTGGTAAGGCTTTTAAAAAATAAATAATTTTTTTTTTTTTTTCAATATTTAATTCCATATTGTATATATATTTCAGAAACCGGCTAATCCTCCATTCTTCACTAAAAAAATTCAACCATGCAGAGCTTTTGAACAAGATCAAGCAAGATTCGAAGTTGAGTTCGATGGCGATCCTTTACCTAAAATTACCTGGTACCGAGAGGATTTCCCAATTAAGAATTCTGCAGATTTACAAATTCACACCTTTAGTACTAAATCAGTTTTGATACTTCGTCAAGTCTTCATGGAAGATTCAGGCGTATTTAGCGTTGTGGCAGAGAACCGAGGAGGTCGTGCCAAATGCAGTGCTAATCTTGTCGTTGAAGAACGCCGACGAGCTGGCAGAGGCGGTATTGTGCCTCCTGCATTTACTTCGACTCTTCAAGATGTCCGAACTTCCGTTGGGCAGCTCATTCGTTTTGATGTCAAACTCACTGGTACCAAGCCTTTGGACGTCTATTGGCTTAAGGTAAATATACTTAAAATACTATTAATAATAATACTAAGATTTAAAAATTAAAATATTTTTTTTTCTTCAATAGAACGGCAAGAAAATAACACCTGCTGATGTCCGATATAAGACCGTTGAAGAAGAAGGAGTTCATACTCTTCTTGTAATAGAAGCCAATCTTGATGATTCTGGACGTTATGAATGTGTGGCTATCAATAGCGCTGGTGAGGCTAGATGTGAAGCTGATTGTCAAGTACAACATCCAAAAGGAGCTAAGCCTTCAGAGCCCTCAGCGCCCTCACCTGGTGCTGAACGAGGTCCAAGCATTGTGAAACCTTTGGCTGATCAAAAAGTTAAGGAGGGAGAGCCTGTGGCTTTCCGGTGCACTGTTTCAGCTAAACCAGGTATTATATTCGATATTCACATTTCTTCTAATTTATGACCTTCTTAATTAATTAATTTTCTTTTTTCTCTTTTTTCCAAAAGCTCCTCAAATTCAATGGTTCAAAGGGGAGAAACCAATCAAACCATCTAAATACTTCCAAATGCTCAAAGATGGTGACAACTACACTCTTAAGATCTCTGAAGCTTTCCCTGAAGATGAAGGTCCATACAAATGCGTAGCTACTAATCCAGCTGGAAAAGTCACTCTCTCTGCAAATCTTAAAGTTTTTGGTAAATATTCATTAATATTATAATTTTATAGATTATTGTACTCATAATTTATACTTAATTAAAAATTTATTATTTTTTAGTGCCAGAATCTCAAGAGGTAGCTCCAACAATAGCGCCTTTAAGAGATGTAATTGTGCCTGAAGGCAATCCTGCCCAATTTAGGACTCAAGTTACGGGAAAACCAACTCCAACTATTCAATGGTTGCGGGAAGGCGCCTTGATTCCACCCAGCGCCGATTTTAGGGTATGTCATCCTAATTAAATTCAAAATAACAAAATGTAATACTAAAATTTATTAGAGTCTAAATAATTATTTCAAACCATCACATTCTATAAAATAAAGGTTATAAATTTCGCTTTGGACGCGAAAAAAATTATTCATATTTATTGGATAATAAATTGCAAATTAATTTTGAGTCTAATTTTCTCATTTAAATGTTGAGAAAAAAAAAAAAAAAAAACCTGTAATAAAAGAGAGGGGAGACCTGAGATCTAAAGAAATAATAAAAAAGATCAAAAGAAAAAATGGAGAATAAAACTTAAAGGGTGGCGCTCCTCTTTAAATTAATAATACTATTTTAGAAATCCAGAAAGTTATTTTATGAAAGATAAATTTTACATGTAAAATTTTTTTTACTTTTGTGAATTTTTTAAATAAATTTTTGATGACTAACACATTAACAATTTAATTTTTCAGAAAAATTTTATCGATAAATGAATGCTTTCAAATATATTATTTTTTATAAAGATGATTTTTTTAAGGAATTTTTTAATATTTAAGAATATTTCAGGTAATTGCTGATTATTTTTAACCGTTTCTATTTTACATTATTATTAGAAAAAAATAATTTCTATAATCAGGGAGGAGATACCAAATTTTTTAAGAAATGAAATGTAAGTTTTTCCCATTTTTGATAGTAATAATAAACATCAAAATACAGGACAAACAGCATCCAGGGTTGAATCTTCCGGAACGAGGGAGAAAATTTTTGTTTATGTGACAGTCTCAGAAAATACGACAGAGCTAAAATAAAAATTGAAAGGGCCAGGGGTGGCAAAAAGAATATACGGCTCGGCTACTCCACTGTATCTAATGACTGCTTCTGTGTGCTACGGTAATCCTTGCAGCCATTCGATCACAGAAGAAGTGTCTCCGCCTTGACACTTTTTTACAGTTATTACCATACCGTTGTTCTGTTGAAATAAAGTCCGTCATTCCTCCCAAAGCGACATTTGTCCGCAATACAAGAGAATCATCGTCCCAACATCCCCTTGTCGTTAAACTCGCGACTAATAGAACTAGTCAATTCCAGTCGTCTTTTATCCCCATGACCTCTCGTGATTGGAATAACCTCCCTGCTACTATCTTCCCGAAAACCTATAATCTCCAAACCTTCAAATCCAACTTCAACAAGCACCTTTTAAAACCACCACTCTCCCCTTCGGTTCTTCCTGCTTGATGACTACTAGTTATTATAAATCCATCAGACCTTATGCTTTCATATCCCCCAAAAAAAAAAAATAAGGTGGAATCTTACTTTCTCCTCTAATGAACAAATAAGATGTGATGGCCCCATATATATAAAAAGTAAAATAATTTTCACTGAAATAAACAAATCTCGAAGTGATTGGTGGGCTTGGAGTTCAGGGCCATGTCCACCAATAGTTTAAACCGCCCTAAAATTAAATAAACCAAGTAGTTAAAAAACATCAAACATTTTTTATTAATATATTTCTTATAAAAAATTTCATCAATAATCAATCCTCAAGGACTTTTTTCATATAAAAAAAATATGGGTACTTCTAGTACATGCTTTTTATACTAATATTTTACTTCATTATCATCCTTTTCGTTTTGAAATTCTCCATCTGTCTTGAGCCTGTTCTGACAGGCTCGAGATTATGGTCTGATCCCTTGATATTCTCATTGCCAAGATGGCGGCTTTTGCCACAGCAAATAGTTATGTATCTCTCTGTCAAAATTTCATCTTCATGAGAGTTAAATGCTTAAAGGTAAATTTCTTCTCATATACAATATTTTATTATTGTAAATATAATAAAGTATAAGAATAGTTTCTTTGATGAAAATTATATAGACAAAACTAAAACAATTTTTAGGTTATGCTTATTTAGTCACATTTTTTCTAATTATTTCTAACAAATCTTTATTTAAACAATATCTTATATTGAGAAAGTAGGATTGATGTTCATTTATTAATAAATTCAATAGATTACATTAGATTTTGAATACAAAATTACTTAGATCTCTCAATGCACATTGGATCACTTTAGTTAATTAAACAAGGGCATTAGTTACAGTTGAGTAAGGCCTCAGGCCGAATTGTGAGATTAATAATTATATATTATTATTATAAATAATCACGGTGAAAATCAAGTTTAATCTTGGAATCCACAACTACCACTTTTGACCTAAAACAAAACAAAGTTTTTAATTTAACCTGATTAGTGCCATTATTCCATCTCTACTTCAAAACAAACAGGAGATTATTTATGTTATTTGTTTTGTGGAAAGTCAAGCTTAATGCCTGAAACGAAAAAATCTAAAATATTATAAATAAACCTTGCATTTTCAATTTCAACTTCAAATAATTTATGAGATTTATCCAAAAGGACAATGTTAAAACAATAAGCATGATTAAAGTCCAAAAAATTGATCAAGGGACAAAATTTATTTGCTGTTAGAAATATATATATATGTGTGCCTTGATTGTTTGCTCCTCTTACATTTTGAAGATGATTTGATACAGGACCGACATGTTTTCCATAAATAAAAAAATATTTATACATCAACACATTTAATTATTTCCAAATTTTCACCTGGCTCTTGTTTTTCAATTAGGGATTGGTTTAGGATTATTGGTAGTAACTTTACTTTTTATTGTGAAGATGTAGTATGTCAAACGTAGAAGTTGAAATAAAAGAAAAAGAAAAATTGCTAATTTTTGCTAATTGATAGTTTATTTGATTTCCTAATATTTACTTAATTTACTCAAATAAACCATTATATGCCAAAATTATTAATTTTTCTTTTTCTTTTATTTCAACTTTACTTTTTAGTTTATCTATTTGATAATCATAAGCCTCTCTCAATTGAAAAACAAAAGTCTAGCTGAAATTAGGAAATAAATAAATGTGTAAAACCTGAGTACGTGTTGTCATCTAAAACCTTTTATCTTTTGCGATTTAGGAAAGGTACTTTTTTATTCATTCAATAATTTAAGTGTTCTCACAATTTTTTATTAGATAAAAAATAATTCTAATCAATAGCGTTTCATTCATTTTTATTTATTGGAGAATCAGAATGTATGCTCACTGAAAATGGATCTCTGAAATGAAACCGCTTAGGCGTGCTGACCTCTGCTCCAGACCATTGACTTTCACCACCAACAATTTCATATAGTGAGAGAGATATTTTTGAATACAATTTTTTACTCATTAATGACATATATTATAAGGCCTGATAAATTTTCACCCATATGAGTTTATTCGTGTGTCGATGGACTGGTGCAATCATCTTGCCCTGATAGACCAAGGACCTTGGGTTAAAATTCTAGAGACCATACGGTTCGTTCCAACTAATAAAAATAAAACAGATTTAAAAATTTTCTTAATAGAACGTAATTTCAAGTTCACTAGCATCTAAAAAGTTTACTATTTCCGTTCTTTATAAATGTTATCAAGGAACAGATTTAGAATTTTATGATCAATTGCCTTATATTTTGTTTATATTTAAAATTTCAAAGACACTTGTTCTAATTTATGACTTGAGTGGTGTGGGTGTCTATAAAAAAACATGTATGAAATAAAAGGAGCAACTCCCCCTTTTTTAATATTAAAGAGAATTCGCTAAATTAGAATTTATAGGAATGGAAGTTTTAAAATTTAAGTTAATTGGCAAAAAGAAAACACAATAGATTGGTCTCTCTCTCTTTTCATATCCTTTTTAAATTAATTGCAAAATTTCATTATTTTTTTAACATTAAATTTGTAGCAGCCTTCAAACTAATTAATATCAAAATTATTTTTCCTTGTTGTTTGAGGGAGCATCCTACTGTCTGAGAAAGTCTAATAAACATTTCTTACTTAAAATATTTTTAAACTTTTAATTAATTTTTTAAATTTTTGGCTGATATCTGGCTATCCATAGCGTTATTTTTCCAGAAGGTCCTGATCACATTGCCATACATGGCTAACATCTTGTTAAGAGGGAAGGTCAGACAGGCACGAAAATACTATTTCATTTCTGATAAAAAGATAAGATAAATTTGAATTTAGAATATTTATGACAGACTTTTACCTATCAGCTTCTTCCTAGAAAAAATATATCCCTTTGTCAAGTTTCGGAATGCGTCATTCATCAGTCTCCACTCCTCTTGTCCCTGGGGCACATTGGAAAATTTCACCCAGGAGTTTCCTTCACCAAGCTAGCTCCTCATTACCTTTTCATTCTTCCCAAATCACTTAAAATGACGCTTCTGGATAGAGTGAAGAAAAATTTATATAGAAAGATATTTTAAATTGTTTATAAAAATGATTGTATATTTTACCTTGATTTTTATGATTTCGTGGTTAAATTTATCTTCAAAATCATCTTATTTAATATGTTTATCACAAATTATGAATCAGCGTTAAAAAATATCTTTATTTCAAATTGTCTTGAATATGAAAAAGGTGAAGGAATATTTGTGATGTCAGGTTAAATAATTTCCAAGGGTATTGATTATGTTATTTAATCATCACATCTTCAGTTAGTAAGGAATTCAGTTTTTATGTATATATTTAAATTAAAAATGAGGAAATCATGCCGATTATATATCCATTATTATACTTAAATATTCCTTTCTAGATTAAGGCCTAATATTAAATTAAATCAATCTCGAAACCTGACCTGAAAATATTTCTTCACCTTCATTGAATTGAGTTAGCAATTATGTCCTTTATCAAATTTATATCTTGAATTTCTGTTCATCGATGCTTCTATAAGTCACCTTTTTGTTGTGGGATAAAAGAGATCTAAAACTATAAAACCCACCTAGCGTGTTCTCAGTTTATTTATCCAAAATTTCATATACCGAAACCCACCACTGACTGTCTTAGGACATTTTTCAACATCCATGAAGTCCTTATTTGCCCTTTCTAACTTCGCCTCTTGTATAGTTATTCTAACCTAGAATTATGTGATCCAACATAAAAGAATTTTTTTTGACCTTTTCTGAAGAGAAGGCCATGGTGGCATTTGACCACCCCGTTTTCTTTTTTCTTTTTTTAATAAAAAAATCATTTAATGTAAGCTTTATTTGTAGATATCGAAAGTGGTTTGTCCCCTTGCTCCCTCTCCCTTACAAAAAGTTGAAATGACGCCACTGCTTTTTTTTTTTTCTTAAATTTAGAAATATAATTTAAATTGATGAATTTTTTATATATCCTCAAAAATTCAATATCCAAGATAAAATGCCAAACCTAAAAATAAAATTGAATAAATTGTTTTTTTTTAATCTAGTAAGAAATTTATGATGGCTAATCAATTATAGTTTCATATATAAAAATTACGTTAAAAACTAAAAAGTTTTTTTATTTAAAACATTTGGAAGATGAAGGGTTCCATGGATGGGTTGTTGACATATCGTCCATTTTCACAGGTGATCTTTTTTCGTATCCTATGCAAAACTCTTAAATACAAGTCTGCAAATAAAATCGTTTGAGAATGGAACATAAATCCCAAAGCAACAGATCCTCAGTGAATCTTCTACCTGGAGTAGCTGAACTAGGTCGTTTTAGGGAATGGATATTAAGGATTTCATATTATGATGCACTTTTTGCAAGGAATAGGCTGGTGCTGTGTTTGTCAAATTGAACCTTTTTATTTTTTTCACGAGGTCTTATTAAGTACCGTCTCAAAATTTAAGCCGCCTCTTTTCAAAGTATTTTTCTTTCTAGGACCCCGGGCTACATATTTTACAATATTTCTCTCTTGTCTAAGTTATCTTTTATAAACATTATATTGAGCCCCTACCGATTTCCATGTCCTGTCCCTCCATGTCTTATTTCTTTTCCGAAATTACTTTTGAAAATAAAAAAAATTGAATTGTGTCAAGGCGTGCTTAAGGTTCCTTTTTTGACATATTTTAAACAGGCTATTTTTGGAAGAATCTTGGGATTTTTCCACTCCATACAATGTCGTAAATGAGCTCTCCATTGTCACCTTACCTTCATTTATATTAATTAGGCAGATATCCAGAAAAGTTTTTGGGTTAGTGGGGAAGACCCGAGCCAATTTTAGCTTGTTAAAATTTTCACTTTTTTTCTAATATTTTTATATTGTAAAAATGTCTTAAAATATTTTTATCTTTATACCATTAATTAATTTTCATATATTTGCTAATAACAACGTTCTTTAAGACCCAGGTTTTTAATCCAAACGAAAAAATGGATAGAGTATGAATAGATTATTACGAGCGGATTAACTGTGTGAAAACAAAAACGAAAAAAAGAATCAACGCAAATGGAAAAGGAATGAAGACTCGCTAATCTCGAATCGAAAGAAATATCCTTTTAAAGATAACTTCAGTCCAGTTAATGACATAATTTAGGATTAAATTTATTACAATATATTAATTTATAGTTTTGTGTTATTTTCAACATTTTCGCACAATCAGGAGTTTAATAGAATAAAAGAATATAAATTAATATTTTCGGATGAAATATTCGTGAAATCTAAATTTCAGAAACCCCTGTTGGTCACGTAATTTTATGACTTTTCAGATTTTCAGGTTAAATAATAATTATATATATTACATACTTAATATAATTTAAATGGAATATGAAATAATTCATCCAAAATTTGAAGATATTTCACGTAGTCAAAATACCCTATTTTCTAAGGCAGTACTTCCCAAACTTTTTGAAATCGGGGCGGAACTGAGATCCTATGAAAATAACGGACGCACTATAAACGGAATTTTGCTTCAGTTTTTTATCAGTTAATTAAAAATTAATGAAAAATCCTTTAATTTATAGTAAATAATTTTAATCACTAATAATGAAATAGCATTTTAGGTTTCGAAATTGTTAAATAAAAGAGTAGGTCTTGCTGTATTATTGTAATTGATAGGAACTCTTGCCTAACCAAAAAAAAAATTGTTTAAATCTCTCGTGAAATGATATCTGGATACAAAATGCACCGGTGCGCCCGGGCGCATCATTTGGGAAGCACTGTTCTAAGGTGAAGTTTAAATAAAAAAAATCAAACAATATTTCCAGCCCTGAAAAATAAGAAAAGATAGAATTCACTCATATATGAGACAATTAAAGGATGGGATTCGGATTTCTCACATCTTAATGTTTTTTATTTGACATATTTTTGAAATAGAGAAGAACTTAAGATCTAATATCATTTAACCGAATATATAAATTGACATATTTTTGGAAAATAGAAAACATTTTGAGTGATGTGATTGTTTTCCAAGTATAGCATTTTTTTATATAATTATTCTGCTTACCATATTTTAGAATTTTCGTTTAATTTTTCTTGAAGCAAAAGTTCAAAATCATAAAGGATTCATCAATTAGGGATGGTTTTCTATTTTTCTACATTTTTAAAAATAAAAATGGAATTCTGATCCCAGGAATTTTAATGTTTCTATTCATTTTTAACGGAGACAGTAAAAAATTTTCTAAATATATTCAAGCTAATAACTAAATAAAAAAGGAACAAAACCCCTTGGAAAATGGGTAATATATTATATCATTTAACACATCTGCAAGGTAATATAAAAAAAATTATGTCATAGTATAATTAATAAACACATTCTTTTTCATTTCATTTTTTTAAATATTCTAAAAATATAATAATGTTTATATGTTTAACAATAATAATAAAGATCCAAATATAGAATCATAAAAATAGAAACTCATTAAAATATTTTAACTTTTCTTAAGGATGGAATTGAACAATTTTTTAAGATATAAACCATTCTTTAATATATATAAAATTTATTTGCTTTGAAAGTTTATCATAATTTTAAAAATTTCTCTTAAATTTAGATTAGTTAAATATTACCGAGTTTGAAAAGGAATTAATTGATATCTAAGACATCGGCCTTTAATTTTTATTCAAATAAAATTCTTATTTCTTTATAATTTATAAATTATATCTCGGTTACATTTACAAGGCATATAGCTGTTTAAATTTGTTATTTCGCGAAGAGAAATTGGATCTGGATGAACCAGAACAGTGAGGCAGACACAAAGAAAAATAAAATTTTTGAGACTCTTTGGATGCTTCCAGACGATAAAATTTAAACAGGAATAAAATGACTAATTTTTTGCTTCATCATGTAAACAGCTTTTAGAATTTTTATGGGTTTTGTAAAATTTTACAAAACTTGCTTGGAATCATTAAGGCTCGCAAAAATTTTCTCCGAGGGCTGCTACTTTGTCGCTCATATGCCATCTGTCCATGGTTAATTACAAAATCTTAATACAGGCTATGTATCTCAAGAATTCGTGCTTATCATCTCAACCAGCTGATTGGTTTTGAAGATCGAATTACAAGGAACTGATGTTCAAATTCAAAAATTATTAACCCCTTTTTAGTGAGGATACAAAGTGGAATAAAATCTATTGTCCATCGAACCACAAGATAAAGATTGTTTTATATTAATCACAAAAGAGTGACTAGTTTTGATCAAATTCATCCATAAATCACATCCTCGTTTTACTTCTGTTAAAGGATTATATATTCTTTTGTTTGACAGATGATTCATGAAGGCAACAATGTGGTATTGCTCATCTCAACCACTTATGAAGAAGACTCAGGAGACTTCACCTGTCGTGCGACAAACGCAGCAGGCCAAGTCGAGTCCACTGCCAAACTTATCGTCCAAAGTAAGGATTGAACAGAGTCTTGGCGTGTGCCGCACCCTTCTACCCAGCGCAGATCTGTACCATTTCATTCCTAGCCACCACCACTTCAAAATAAATAAAAAAATAGAATTATTTAAACTTAAATATATATATTTTCTCTAAGCTCTTATCATTTATTATTTTCATGTTGTGGTGTGTGCGTGTGTGTTTTATTAATTCTCAGAGAGTTTTTTTTTTTTATTGTCGCTAGCTTCTAAGTATGCATCAGTTCCCTGTGATTTAATATAATTCGATGTAGCCTATTTGAATAGAACTCTTGGGGAAGTGGATTTTTTCTTCGTTTATCCACATTTTAAGTGCAATATTTATTCTTATGGGCTCCTTCCAAAATTCATTATGTATTAATTAATAATATTATTATAAAAAAAAAGAAAAAAAAAAAAGAAAGAAAATTTTAATAAATGATGAGAGTTTGGATAAAAATATTTTTAATAATATAGGAATTAAATATCTCCTCCCGTATTGAAGGAATGCGAAAGTCTAAAGCACACGCTAAGCAAAAATTTAATATTAAATTATTGTTATTTATTAATTTATGCCTATATTTTAACTATTAATTTATTTTCTAATATTTATTCTTGGGATTTAGTGTAGAATAAATATTTAGAGATGACTTGTTTGTTTATAATCATTTACAAAATGATTCCATAAATATTCAAGGGTTAGTGTAAACCTAGTTGAGAGCCTTTTCTTGGACAGGTGCTGGTATATTAAGTGTTTTATGTTCCAAGACTATATGTATACATTATACTCAAATCCCACAGGCCTTAGCCGCCATATACACACATTTTAACAATAATTATTTTGCTGTTGTTAATACTGTTGCAAATTTTAAATGTAAAAGGCAATAAAAATAATATTTTAAATGTACCTCTCGTAATAATTTGATCATTCATCTAAAAGACTTCTTCTTCCTCTCTATCTCATTATCAAATGATAACAATGTTTATTTCATTTAAACTTAACGCCACTCCCAGTCCTCTCCTTGTGCCTATGACGTCATTCTCGAGGGTATTTTCATCCCAAGCCAAGGAACGTCTCTGGTTACCTGCTTCTAAATTTGGAGGACGCCTCAGCTGCATCCCCACCTCTTCTTTTTTGCCCTACCTTCATTGAACTTATACTTATCCTAAATAAATATTGATTAAGGTAAAAAAATGATAAGTAGGGTTTTTAAAAGATATTTATTTAACCTTGATAATATTTACACATAATTTTAACATGAGACATTTTGTTTTTATATGATTAACAAATCTATTATTTAATTTAAAAAAAACTGCGCCAATTGAGCCAAAATTTATTTTATGAATATTCTCTATGGAAAGATGCCATATATTCTCAATGCCAATGTTTTGGCAAATGTTAAGCTCAGGGCTAAACAGCTGAGATTTTAGCAAACCAAATCAATCAATCAATATATATATATTTGTTTTTATAAAGTATAAGTTCGATAAAAAAAAGTTGAAATAACTACTTTTTTGATGAATAATCTAAGAAGAATCTTGAAATTTTTCACTTGTTATTACATAACGCGGCGTTTTCATGAGTTCATTTTGGGATACTGTTCTGACTAAACTTCTGGAAATGAACCATGTTGGGAACTAAGCCAATAAACCTACTTTTTTCTTTTAAAACGTCACGCTTACTAAGTCAACTAAACTTAGTCATAGATCTTTTTAAAAATTTAATAATTTGTCACACAAATAATACTAAATAAATTTCATTATAACATAATTTCTATTAGATTTCTTTTTAAAATAGAATTTCACTACTAAACTTATTGTAAATACACTTTTAGATAGAAATAGAGATGGGCGGAGATGTTTTCTTGGCAGTTTTAAAATATATGTAGAACACAAAAAATGGGAAGGGGAGGGGGTTGAGTGACTAATGAATCACTCTTCATGTTCGTCATGCTATGAGTCACAAGTAGGTCCGTGGTCCTCATTTTTCGCGGCTTTTCGTTTTGATGTTGCGCCAACTGAGACCCTTTTATTCATCATGCACCCGCGTTAACTAAAAAAAAATTTAATTCTCACACATCCCACTTACATACTTGGACAATTGGCAATGAGATAAAATTAAACTAGTTAAACATCAACTACTTCCCACGTTCCATAATAATTTCCTGTCTCACACGATGTCACTTCTTTCTTGCATCCTTATTTTTCTTCTTATTCTTTCTTGTACTCTAAAATAAATTCACATAATTTCCTAAAAATAAAAAAAAGAAATGTATTCATATTACAAAATAAATATCACATAATATTTTATTGGTTTATTCTATTAAAGAAAATACATTCTCTCTTGGAACATGAACACTTAATTCTTCTTTGGTGGTTTTCCCTTGTTTCTCTTTTATACCCGTAACATGCTTCTCTCTCCATGTAAAGCAAAATAATTATTATAATATAAAATAAGAATACATTAAATATTCGATTCTCTATAATAAAATTTTTTTTAATTTTACATACCTTTTGTTTTACATGGATTACAAAATATTTTAATTAACACTTGTATATTTTTTTGTTCACTTTTTCACTGTTATCTATCGAATCATAAATAAAAAAATCACTAAGTAATATAATATCTCAGAGAATATCAGTGCACAAGTGAGAGTTCTTTTTGACACACTGGGTGGAGGCTTGAAGGTGGCGATCTTCACCCTCCGGTTGCTCGTTGACGACTTGAGACTTATGTTGGGTTGAGAGACTCCCGCTGTCTGTTTCCCCGCCGAGGAGGGTCTTCCCCCAGATGTGACCCACTCAGGCGCTGCATTGGTCGTCAGCCAGGGTCTGAAAATATGCAACATTTATGGAAGAATTATCCACACAAACACATTAATCTTTATTTAGATTAATATTAATCATCTCGAGTTGACATCTCTAAATTTTTTTGATGATTCCTTCAAATTATTTAATTTGTTTAATTTTAAGATAAGAGCAAAATAATGAAAGAATTAACCTCATTTTAAATCATTACTCAAAAATTCTTTATTTAATATTTTTTATTAGAAAAATAAATTCAGGCCACTTTGTGTTTTCATCAATTTTTCTAGTTTATAAATGAATTTTGAAAAAATTATTGACAAATATTTATCCATGTATGACGGAATCACTGAAATTCGCTCCCAATTCTAGTTTTCATAAATCGCTTTCGCTTCGGAGTTTGATTTAAATAGATTAATCAATTTTTGACCAAGCATTTTATTATTGTGATATTTGGTCCCCGTTTCTTCTTTCCCTGTTGGACTTAGCATGTTTTTCTAAGTTCGAATTAGAACTTGACATTGGCTGGGACTTTGGTGAAACTGTTAGTACCACTCTCATAAAGTATTAAATTGATGGAGTTTCCATGACAAATATAAGGAGCACTTTGGCTAATGGAAAATACTGAAACGTTTTCGAAATATCTGGAATTAATAATCCACTACCAATTTTGAAGCTTTTTATATTCTTATCAATAAAATAGAGAAGATACTAATTGTTACTTTATCAAATATTTGCCCAAAAATTGTATTATTAGTGAAGTCATCTTCAGTAATTTCATTTCATTCATTTGCGATTTGGAGGTTCTTTTGTGGGGCAAAACGCCTTAAACTTAGTCTCTTTCCTTCTGGTTGTAGAGACCTATCTGCTTCGCAAGTTAATTTTATTTCTTTCACTCTTTAGATATTCATGTCTAGTTAATGTTGCATTCTGCCATCTGAATCTTTGTTAAGAATAAGAACCTATTGCTATATAATACTTGTAACCTACTCCTTCCCAAGATATCCTTAATGTGAATCACTATTTTTTCTAAGTCCCATTTTTAAAAACTTGCATATATATTTCATTAAATATATTTTAATAAGATCTATAAAAACTTAACGCCAACCCCTAATCTCAAAAAAAAAAAAGGTGAGATTTTATTTGGGACGAAATGATGAAGGTCAAATGAAAAGGAAAAGAGGGTCAAATGAAAAGGAAAAGAGGGTCAAATAATCGCTAACAGTGATCTAGACAGGACCACATTGAGTTTTATATTCTTCTATGCCCCATCCGATTTAAGGAATAATATTACTTTATAACATATATTGATATCTAATATCCTGGATATGATGGAATTTTAATTCGAGGCTTTATAACGATGTCAGGCTGCCAAAAAAGCTTGATTTTATAATATAAATGAAAGTTAAAATTACCTTATAATGGTCTTTCCATTAAATTAACCATGAAAATGAAGAATTTTGTTCCTCTTGTATTTAAAAAGCCAGAGAATCTAAAAAATTAAAAAAATTGTGTTAAATTTTCAGTAGATTATCTTAATTGAATCATAATTTAACATAAACAAAATACAAACAAAATTGTTTTATTATATTCAGAATAAAAAACATTTGGAAATGCGTAAAGCTCTGAAATTGCTCGCTTCGCTCGCAGCAGTTTCAAAATGTAATAGAGATTTATAGATGTTAGTATCCGAATCTAAAGTAAAAATTGTGATATTTGGTAAAAATTCAACATTTTGCCGGCCATTTTGTCAATTTTGTCATGTTGTCATGGATCAATTTTAAAAATTTTTGTAGACTTTTACTCTATTTTTGATGCTTTATCCGAATCGTAAGTCAAAATTTTGAAATTTGAAAAAAAAATTATTGACAGACACATTTCATTTCATTTGGACCGTATGGGCCCACCTACCGGGTTCCCCGTTTATTTATTGAGATCATTGAGAGGGGATCATTCTTTACGTCCCTTTCATAGGACGGGCTGTAATGACAACTCCCTCTCCTCGTAGAGTTCCCTGAGGGCTCTATTATGGTGGGATCCAATGTTCTAATCCAGGGCATATTTTGACAGACACACAGGCAGAGAGAATACAATAACGAACTTTTCAATTTCGTTGATAAACAAATATGTATGTATTATAATCCGGATCCTAGGAAGAAGATGGGGGGGATTTGAGAGATAATTTCCTTTTCTGAGTAAATTATAAGATTAATTATAATAAAAAAAATGAAAATTAGCAGCGAATCTATGGTTTTATTACCTAAAAAATTTTCTGAAAATCTCCCTTTTTAGGAAATGTTCTTATGTATTTTTAGCATAAAAAGACTTCAAAGAAAAAATTTAAAATGTTAATCTTTATATCAAAATATAAAATGTTCTAAAAATGTTTATAAATATTTAGTCCCCAAATAACCCACTAAAATCTAGAGTAGAAATTTGATTAAAACTATATTTTATATTTAAAATTAAAATTTTTTGTAAATTTCAATTGTCCTCTTTATAATAATAATAAAAATTTTGATCTTTATCCAAAAAAGGAATCATTCCCACTTAAGTTGTTTTTCCAATCAACTTTAATTAAAATTGATGTGTTATTAAGTTTTGAAAAATGCCCTCCCTACATCTAATGTTATTTGATAATTTAAAACATTTTAGAACAATTGCCAAAAAAGAAAAACATTAATAATAATAAATAAATAATTATTATTCTTATATCTAAAACATTGCTTAAGAGGATTTAAAAATTTTTGACCTTTAGGTCAATATAATATATATCCCCTTTTAGTCTGTCTTAAATCCAGGATAAACTTCATGTGAAACCTCTCAAGTTTTTTTCTTTAGTATTTTTTCAAATTGTTAACATTTAAACTGAATGTTCTATTTTTATTATTTTGCTCTTTGTTTTTTAGAGGAAAATCTAATTAAAAACTTTTTATAAATTTATCAATTAAATTTAATAAACACATAATAATAAAATCAAGCTTTAATGGAAATTACAAAAGAAATCGATTTTTCTGTTATGGTTCAAATGCTGAGTTAATTGCTTAACTCAATTACAGAATTTGATTGAATATCGCCTGAATGTCCAACCCTGGGAAAATAATATCTCGGTATATATATCTTGGCATGTTTTACTAAGGCTCCATAAAGAATTTTCATAAATAAAATGTTTATAAAATGTTAAAATAAAGATTAATAAAAGTTCATTTTTTTTATTCAAAATCTCTATATAAGATAAGAAGATAAGAGAAAATGAAATCAGCTTAGAGCTTATATTATTTCATTGCAAATATATTTTAATTGCCCTGACGCCAAAGCATCATCATTGCTAGATATGATTAGTTGCTGCTTGTATCGAACAAAATATAAAAACATTTGTAGAAACAATGGACCACCCTCTCGATGCTTCACTCAGAAATGTTATTATTAAAATCCAAATATCCAATATTATCATATATTAGTTTTTTAAGAAAAAAAATGTTATAAATTTTTTTATATTCATATATAAATAAGATTAGATTATTCTCCAAGTTAATAATTACTTCTAAATCAGAAGTTTTAGAAAAAATATAAGAAACGTGATATTCTAGTCGTTTTATATTTTATATGGTATATTTTATTTATATACACAAGAATATAATGCAAAGAGAATTTCATTATATGTATATTCTCTCTATATGTTCTCTGAGATATAATTTTCACTTATGATTTTGTTTTCGATAGATTTTTATTTTATTTAATTTAAGGCATATGTTACATATGACAAATCCTTGCAGGAGGCAGTGGTGTGGTTTATGCTACTCCAATTCCTAGCCAAAAAAGCCCAAGTTCCATTATTCCAACAAAACAACTTGGGGTTAAAGAGAGCCAAGAATTTTCTAAACAATATGGAGAGGTGGGCGAGGGTCAAAAAGATCGTGAAGTTATTCAAAGAGGAGATGAAAGTCTTCCTTGGAGAAAGAAAAGACCTGAAAGTGTAGGTAAAGCAACTCCTTGGCGTCGGTCGTCTAGAGATAGATCACTTGAAAATAAAACGCAAGAAACTGTACCATGGACAGAAGAAGCAGTTAAATTAAAACGTGCCCCAAGAGAACTTAAAGAACCTGTAAAAGAACAACTAGAAGAAGTATTTTTAAAACCAACAAAGAGAGAGCCGAAAGAAGAAACAAAAGAAGGTCTCGATATTCATTTAAAACCAGTGCAACCAAAACCAAAAGAACCAATTAAACAAGATGAAATATTATTAAAACCTGTTTCTAAAACTCCTAGGGAAGAAAAAGTCAAAGATTCAGATAAATTGCTTGAAGTTTTTAAAGAAAAAGAAATTTTTGAAGAAAGTGAAGATAGTTCTAGGTTGCAATATGATAAACAAATAAGCGAACAAAAGAAAACAATCCCATGGACTGAAGAAATAAGAAAATTGAAAACAACCAAAAAAGAAAAAGAGAAACAGGATATAAAAGACAGTAAAATTGAAGAGGTAAAAGAAAAAATATCATCTGAAAGGACCATCAATATTTCTGAAGAGGAAGATAGTACATTCATACATATTGACAAAAAATTATCTAAAGAAACTAAAATTAAAACTCAAGAATTGGAAGATAAAACAACAATAGAATTAGATAAACAAACTGAGGAAAAACGAAAAGAAAAATCTTTGCCATGGGCAGAAGAAAAAATTTCCCTTAAACGAAGACCATGGCAACCAAAACAACCCGAAAAAGAAGATATTGACGAAGTTAAATTAAAACCAACTAGAATTGACAAAAAAGAAATCACCAAAGAAGATTCAGAAATATTGAAGGAAGAGAAAGAAGTGGTTAAAAAGAAAAAAATAACTGAAATTGAAGAAAAAGAGATAAAAGAATTTGACAAGAAAGAAGATATAATAAGTAAAAAGAAAAAAGAAATTACAGATCAAAAGAGGATAGAAAAGGAAGAATCTAAACTAATACCATGGCATCAAGAAGCAATAAAACTAAAGCCTACAAAGAAAGAGAAAAGAGAAATTGAAAAAGAATCTATCGAAGAAGTAAATTTAAAACCAGTAAAACTAGAGGAAAAAGAAACTTTGAAATTGACTGAAGATCAAAAAGTATTAAAAACTATATCACAAAAAGAAGTTACTGAAGAAGAAGAAGATGAAGAAGAAGAAGAAGAAAAACAAACAAAATTGAAATGGAAATCTATTGAGGATGAAAAATACTTATCAACAAAACAGGAGGAGAAAATTTTGGAAAAAACAAAAGGTAAAAAGGGTGGAGAAAAGGAAGAAGCTGTAAAATTGCCTTGGCAGAGAGGATTGAAACAACGAGAAAAGATAGATAGAGAAGAAAAGAAAGTTGTGGATGTAGCGATAGATCAAATGAAAAAGAAAGAACCTCAAACTGTCCCAACAGATGAGGATCAAATAATGAAACCTGAAGCGGAAGAGGAAGAGAAGAAAACTGGACTTCCTTGGCGAAGAGGAAAGAAACAAAAACCGGAAGAAATAGAACCCAAAAAATTGAAGCCAATACAAAGAGAAAGACCGGAGGAAGAGAAAGAAGTAATAACTCTCAAACCGGTTAAACGTGAAAAGAAACCGGAACCAGAAGAAAAAGAACCAATCAAATTGAAACCTGTACAGAGGGAAAGACCAGAAGAAGAGAGAGAAGAAGTTACTCTCAAACCAGTGAAACGTGAAAAGAAACCGGAACCGGAAGAAAAAGAACCAATCAAATTGAAACCTGTACAGAGGGAAAGACCAGAAGAAGATAGAGAAGA
>JAAAKE020084235.1:0-22742 GCA_010014785.2 Anisolabis maritima | reverse complement strand
AGTATCTAGTTTAGGTCAGGTCCCATGGGGGGTTTTAACCCCATCCTTGGCTACGCCACTGAAGTTTATACAAAATAACTTTAAGGCTTTCTTTAAATAATTCTCGAAACCTATCCATTTGAATCAGATAATTATATTAAATATATATTACTCGAAGGGGACTTGATAAGTCATAGTTTATTTAACATTTTTTGAAGGCATATTTTTATAAGTGACCATCTGATCATTTACGTTTTGTTTAGGTTAAAAACTGGATGGTCTATTAAAACTAAGCCTCTTTTACCAACTTTGGGTAGTTTCCCTTCGCCCACATCCGGAGAATATAATGGCGAACCACGAAATGCATTGAGTGATAGTGAGCAAGAATTGATCAAGGCTGTAGTCAAAAGAGCAGAGGCTCTTGATCAAAATGAACAACTCAGAGTTGGGTATGTATTTCATAATATCTAATTTTTTCCATATTTAGAATCAGTTCTATACTAGTAATTTGCAATAACTCAATTGATTAGGGTAGAATCAAGATATTACAAAAGTGAAAACAAATAATATATATATAAGTGAATCTGAAGGATGGATGAATTTATTTATATAAATTCGGGGCGATTTTCCACCCCTCACGATCTTAAATTTAAACAATCACTTGGGTATTTTGTAGATTTTTTTTAATCAATTCTGGATGAGTGATTGTAGCGGAGAATAAAATATGGTCTTTTTTTATATAATAATCGTTATAGAAAATTCAGATAACAATGTTTTCTTTTAATTTTAGTATCTCACGTACGGTTGACGGTTGTTTTTAAAGTTAAAAACTTATAAATTTTATTTACTCATTAAATTATGTCAAAATCACGATTACCCAATTTGAAGGATAAATTAGAGACAGGAACACGATCTTGCCCCTTATCTTAAAATTTTTACATATATATTTAAAAATAAAAAAAATGCAGCATGTCCCGAGTAACGAAGGTAGGCCCGTTCAAAGACGATGTTCGATCATCGATTTATATTGGATTTTTATGAGAACAATTCTTATACATAACCTCACTTCTTCTTGTGTTTGTTAGTCCGAAAATAAAAATTTTCGCAAACTTAGTTGTTTGATTTGTTCGCAGGTCTAATTATTCGTTAACCGATCACGTGCTTCTTTTGAGAATTTTTTTTCCATATACCTTTTAGGCGTTCAAATTTCGACCAGCATGACATCATCCTCTTTCTGGCCCGTTTGGAGCTCCTTAATATCAGAAGAAAATGTTATTCGATATGGATGATAAGATAAGACTGATTAGTAAATCTCTCCCGAAATTTTTGCGCAGGACTCTCAGTTTAATTCCCTAACTAATAACAGATATTAATATTCTAAAAGAAAGGAGGGGTAGAGGACTAAAAATAAATTGGATACAATTTCGAATAGCAGGACAAACTCTCCAAATGCCAGTCATCCTTTGCCTTTTTCTCTGATTATAAATTGTTTTTATGTCAAGTCTTATATTGTTATTGATAATTAATAATAATTAAAATTTTTACCTTTTTAGACGCTTAGTAGATCGTTTAGAGAACATGAAAAGACATGCTCTAGGAAATGGAATAAGTCAATGTATTTTATGTGGCGAATCTTTTGGAATTTTTTCACAAACTTCAAAAAGTCTTATTTGCAAAGATTGCCATAAAGTAAGTATATATAAGTGTAAAAAATTTTATTCTCACTTTTTACTTTCATTTACAAATATATCAAATATATAATGAGAAAGTTTTGCGATCGCAAAATAAATCGATGTCGAGATTTCAACGGAAATGAGGTTATCTGAGCCTAAAAAATGGGTCTTACAAAAAGGTCTGTCTGTGTGTGTGTTTCTGTCTGATTTCTCAAAAACGAAAGAAGTCTAGGTTGAAATTGTATATTTAAGCTAGATGTACCTCGAAGTTTTTGAATAAAATTGGTCAACTAGTTCTTTACTCAAGTGCTTTTTTAGTTGTTTTGGATTTTCTCAAAATTCGCTCTAACGATTTTTGATTAAAATTCATAAATCAATTATTTATTAGATGATCTTTGAAATATATTAACTAATTATTATATTATTATATTATATATAATTAATTATTAATTAATTCCCCCCAAAAAAAATTGTTTAGGGCCCACTTCACTCTTGTATGTTTTTAGGTTTTATTTTTTTTTTTTTTTTATTTTCTTCCAAACTATTCTAATTATTTAAATTGGCTGTACATATAATAAGTTTGATAATCTTTAAGATGGATTAATCATTTCCCACTCCAAAATAGTGTGGGACCCCCAATTTAGGATTTTAAGAATCCTATAGATAAGATAGTTGCCATGGTAACAAAATATAATATTTTTAATTCCTTTGTGATATTTAATGGCCAATTTAATTTTTTTAAGTCTTTTCGGCATCTGAGGCCATAATCAATTGGCATCCAATTGAATTAAATAAATTTTCATCGGATTGTCTAGTATCCGAACACATATCCCTTGGCTTTTAAGGTTATCAATATTTTTAACCTCTCGGTTACGAAGGATTAATTTATTTTATTTTATTTTTTTTTTATATTATTGATAATTGTTTAATAATCATAAACGAAAAATCTCTAAATATAAAAGCTAAATTAAAATTGTGAACCGGCTACCTAAGGCGCTAGACGCAAAAATCTCCTGTGATAGCAGATCACACAATTTTTTTTAGGGTAAGAGAAAATTGTGTGATGAACGGCCATCACACCAGATTTTTATGAATTTCTCATTATTTTATCTCCGCCTCCTTCCTCTCCTTCATTATTATTATTTTAATCGTCACTTTAAAAAGCCTATAAATTTTTTTCTAAAATTATTTATTTATTTTTAGGCAGTTTGTACTAAATGTGGTATTGAATCTATAAATTCTACCAATGGAGAACCAATTTCCCTTTGTAAAATTTGTAGCGAAACTAGGGAAATTTGGAAAAAATCTGGTGCTTGGTTTTTTAAAGTAAGTATAGAGAGATTAAAATTGTAAAATCAATATGATAATATTAAGTATGATTATAAAATATAAAAAATCGTTTCTAAACGTACGGGTAGACGAGGGGTGAAAGTAAGCAAAGTAATACATATTACATATCCTGGTATCTTCTTTCTTAGTTACGATTCTAGTATCATAGTAAAAAATCTTTTAGAATAAAATATTAATTTCAAAATATAGTATGACTCCTTTAAAAAATTATTTATAGGAGAACGTTAAGCGGGGATACAGTCAAAGAATAAATAAAAAGTTGATTTATTTGCCAACGTTTCGAAGACTGCTCATCATCAAGACGAATAAAATATCATGAGTAATGACAACAAAAATATCAGACACCTGATGGCCCATTTCTCTTTTTTTTCAAACAAGCAAGAGATTAACTGACATTTCTAATTGTCAAGATTCTCAGGCTATCATTAAAAACGGAGAATCAAACCACCTGATGATGTCAGACATTTTGCTGTTAAATTATATCATTACACTTAATATTCAGATATTTTATTTGCCTAATGATAAATGCTGGATATATTGGCAAATTAATCAACTTTTTATTTATTATATTTGCCCACCTCTCCGCCTCACTTTCTCAACAATGTATCTACATTGTCTACTAATTAATTAAAGGTTCTAACTTTCAAACTCCACCATCCTTGGTTAGGAGATGACACAAATGATCAGATTTTCGCCATATAGATAAATAAATTATTTTTTTTAAAAGAGAAATTTAAATTTTATTTAATATTATCTTGCATATTTATTTATTTATTTTTTTCTAGGGATTGCCAAAATACATTCTCCCCACTCGTAGCTCAAATTCTTCTGTCGCTTCTGGACGCCGAAGAGGTACTTTAGAAAAGTCAGCTGCTGTGACAGATGTAATGGATGCCCCAACCAATGAAGAAGCTAGTACAGAAACGACAGTACGACGATTGGGACTTGAGAAAAATCATTGGTCAAATAGAATTCAACAAGGTTATTTGATTATGAATTTAAATTCCTAATTTGGTGAATAATTTTAGCCAGGAACTTTTTCTATAATATAAATATTATAACATTCTATTTTTAGAGATTTTAGTATTTTTTTAAAAATAATTTTAATAAAATTTAAATTTGAAATATTTTTAAGATCAAGAAGAAGATACAACATCATCAGAGGATGAATTCTTAAAACGGCATATGAAACCAGAAATTAAAATTGTAGAACCCCAAGAATCTCAAAATCAATTACAACAACAAACACAACGAAAAAGAAGCAGGTATTCCTTCATATTCATTAAATCTTGTATTTAGCTTTTTAATTATTTTCCATTATCTTTTATTATGAATATGTAATATTTATTGAATCATTTTTATTTTAAAATCTTTTTTTAGTTTATCTTCTCTTCCTTCGTCTGGGGTTTCTCCTCAATCCGAGAGACAATCAATTGTTTCTTATAATTCTACGGAACCCGCTAGTAAGCATTCTTTTTAATTTAATATTGATATTGATATGATACAAAATTGATTGAAATGGATTGTACGTCCTAGTCTTGGTTTTAACCAATCCTTTTCGAGAACGAGTTTGCAATAAAAAGATTAGTTATTTTATTCTTTATTAGATTATTTAACTCTTACTTAGGGCCAGCTGAGATTCAACAGTGTGATCTTACCGAGGCCGCTGGCTAAGAGGTTTTTTGATTAAAAAAATAATTTATTTTCCCAATTTTAACTACCCTCGGATGAATTAAAATGAAGTTTTTTCAAGGAAATAAATTTTGTAAAATTTTGTTTAAAAATATTCATATCTCTTTTTTTTTTACTTTCTCGTATACATAGTATTGGGAAAATATTGTAATTGTCCAAAAATTCGACCTCGAGATTTTGATTGGTTTTGATGTTTTGGACCTTTTTGAGTCCGAAAATACTATTTTTTGAATTATTTCTGTGTGTATATTCGTTAGCATGATAACTCGAACACCTTTTTATGTATATCAACCAAATTCTAGACATTTGCTTATTACATCAAAATCGTAATCTCTATCAATTTTTGAACAATTTCCCGCAAGCGGAAGTGCTACTTTACCTGAAACGTTTTTCTAAAAATCGTGTTAACTCACCTATATATGTATATGAGAAAGTCGAGAGGAGGCCACTCCTGATTAATTTAGAACTATACCGGAGATGGCTGAGAAGTTGAGAGAGGTAGATAGGCACCATCATGTCCTACACCTCACCCTTTTCATTTGGATTATTTTTAATAATTAATTTAAATTTATTCCTATTTCTTAAACAAATTTGTTTTTTCTCTTTTCTTTTATAGACTACTTAGGAACGATAGAATTAAGTTTAACATTTGATCGGCATTTAGGAGCTCTTCATGTCACAATACATCGAGCCAAGGTGGGAATGTTTTTTATATTAAATACTAAAAGAGTTTTATTATTTATATTAAAGTATTTGAATTTTAATGGAAAATATTAATAATTATTTCTTGCATCATATTGAATTTTAAATATAGAAGAAATTTTACTGTTATAAATTTCCAATTATTTACAAAGAATTTTTAAAATTTTACTTTGGCATAATATTGATTGCGAATGCATTCGCAATAGTTTATACAAATAAATAATAAAAACAAATATATATTTTGATTCTAGAATCTCAAACCAATGGATATAAATGGATTGGCGGATGCATTTTGTAAAATTATTCTTTTCCCATTAGAAGAAAAGGTAAGTTATTTATAAATATTTTAAATAATAACTAGCCTATATATTATATCAATTAATTGAATATTTTCATTTTAAAATCCTTTAAAAAATATGAAGGAATCTCCCAACAGTTGGTGCATATTTGTGCTAACTTTCTCAAGATCACATTGTTAAAAAATTCCATGCCATTTATATTTATTTTTACTACTATCCAATATTTTTCTAAATCAATTCTTCATAACTATAGTCCTTTGTTGCTTATTTCATCAAACTGTACCATTTTATAAAAATCTAGTCTATCTAAAAGCACATCATATTACCTCCAGGAAATTAAGACTTACCTCGAACTCGAGATTGGGAACGGTGCTTTTAATTAAAAAATATTCCTTGCATTCTTATGAATTGTTATAATATTTCTTTTCCAAAGAGGAGGGCACTAATAAAATTTGTGCTTGAATTAGATGGTATGGTACAGGCAAAATGGTTATTATTTATTTAAAATTAAAATATTTTCTAAATAAATATTATATACACTGCAAACACAATTATTATTTTCTTTTTTCAGGGAAATTGTTTTCGTACAAAAACAGTTCATAAAACAAGAAATCCTGAATATAATGAAACATTTTCATTTTATAATATTTTAGAAAGCGATCTCAATACAAAATTGATATATTTTTTAGTTCACGGTAATAAATTTTTTTTATATTTAATGACAGAAATAAATGATTTATTTAAGAAAAATAAAAGACCAAATTCAAAAATTCTACGTGGAGTTTGTTGTAACCATTATATCTGGTAGAATTTTTGTGAGTCTTTGGGGTGAAGGGAAGGGGAGGTTACAGCGGAGCCATGAAATATTTGCAACTAACTTCAGCAGGTGGCTAAAATGTATGAGGCCTTTTAAATTTTTATTTAATCTTTTTTAGATGACGATCAATTTGGTCATGATTTTATGGGAGAAGCGCGATTGGATTTATCGCAATTATCTTTACCAGCATCAATACAAATTCCTTTGGAAGAGCATTATCCTGTAAGAATTTGAATACTTTTGAAGAGATACTTATATACTTAAATTAAAATAAAACCTTTTTATTTCAGTTTTCAGTCCCGCAAGAAGAACAACATTTTTGGCAAACTTCAGCATCGTTTGTTGATCGGGGTCAAATACTTCTTGCTTTGAGCTATAACTCCCATCGAAGAGCTTTAATTGTTGGAGTTATTCGTTGTGTTAACTTGGTTGCTATGGATGCTAATGGCTTCAGCGATCCATTTGTAAAATTGTTAGTTCATGATTCTTTCGCTAATCTAATGATTTTTTTTTTTTTCTTATTAATATTCACATATTTGTTTCAGACGAATTATTAAACCCGATCTTCTACAACGTCGACCTGTTAAAACATCAATAAAATGGAAAACTTTGAATCCAGTCTTTAACGAAGAATTTGCATTCGAAGCGCGCATGACCGATTTAAGTAAATTAGTTCTTGAAGTAACTGTTTGGGACAAAGACTATGGAAAGCCCAACGATTATCTTGGTATTTGAATTTTCATTTCATTTAGTTTAATAGATGCAAAATTATTTATTTATAGATTTTTTTTACCTCTTCAAAAATTTTAAATAATTATATTTTATTTTTATTTTATTCTTAAGAAAATAAGTTATAAAATTTTATATTATTATTATTATATCTTTGTCAATGTCTTTTAATACATTTTATATTATATTATATATTATATTATAAAAAATTAATAATTGCTAAACTTCCCCGATTTTTTATACTCCATTAGAAATAATTATTTGAACATTTTTTGTTTCCAAGTGGCGGGTCTTTTTTTGTTCCCCACTTTGTATAAATTAGGCCCCATTTTTAATTTTTAAGGCTTACTCTTGCACTGCATTTCACATTTGTCATTTATTGGGCTCCGTTAGTGTTTTTTCGTGTTCTTTGTACTAACTTTCATGTCTTATTTTACTGTTAATTTATGTTTTTTATAACTAAAGTTTAAATTTCTAGACCCATTAAAAATATTTTTATATAAAATTAATTCTTTTTAGGAATCTTGAGTCTGATAACGAATTCATGTAGGTTTCAAAGATTGAATAATACGGGAAATTTTGTCTCGAAATTTGACATTGGTTTTGCCACGAATTAGTGTTGAATTGTTAGCCACTACTGTACCTCTAATTTAAATGAATAATCTAGAAATTATTTTTTTTTATAATTTCTATAATCTATCAATATTTTATCTTGTGAATTGTTTATTAGGTGGTCTTCAATTGGGCTGGCAAAGCAAAGGTGAAAGGTTGCGGCATTGGATTGATCTCATCAAATTTCCTGACCAACGTCATGAGGCGTGGCATTTACTTGCTGATGCCGCTCTTTTGGATGGTACAACAAATTGGAATTAAAGGGTTTTACATTTTTCCAATAAATAATGTAATGTAATCCTTTCCTAATTATACAAAGCGCTCTCCCATTTATATTTTTCAAAAAAAAAAACGGAATTTTCTAAAAGTTAAAAGTTTAATAAAATTTTATTGATGGAGCGTTTTCTCGAGTTTTGAGGCTTCTTTTCCGGGATGGAGTACTTATCGAATAGACACTTTTCAATTTTTTAAGTTGATTTTTATATATCATTTATAAAGATTTGATATAACAAATTTTTAATATTTAATTTCATTTAAATCTAGAGAATAAATTTCGAAAATATATAATTTGAGCTCTCTTCTAGCACCTATCACACAACGCACAAGTATAAACCAATCATTAGTTAAGGATAGTTACACTTACACTTATTCAAATAAAACAGATATGTTGAATTTGTTCTAAGTAAGGCATTTTGAGCCAAATCATTATGATTTATAATTTAAATAATTCAATGTGTATATCATTAGAAAATGAGCATAATCTTTTTGAGTTTCAGTAATTATGGATTTGGCAATATCAATGCAATAGTTAGACAAATTGACAATTTCTTTTTAACAGTAACTCAGCAGCAAAATTCTGCTTCATTGTGACGGTCTAACCATTGCCTCTCCACGCTACCTTCTCACGATCCCCACCATGCGCAATATCACCAAACAATCAACTAGTCTTTCCACCTTACCATATATTATTATGTATTATTTTTAAAAATATTTATCGGCAAATATTCAATATTTTCTCAAAAATTGAATTTATATATGAAACCATTAGGATCTATTTTTGCTTGTTGCTTAGGGTCCAATGTTGCCTTTATCCCATAAATAATAAAAATTCGAGGAGCCTCTCTAGATAGATATTCTCCCCAGATCCTGGCCCGATTTGTCCTTACTAGAAATTTTATCTAAATATATTTTTGGAATGTTCACCATTCCGCTTTGCTGGGTCCTGCGTCCCTTCCCCTAATCACTCCTGAAATATTATATTAATTTGAAATCAATATTGAGAGAATATAAATGAAATTTATATAAAAAAAATTTAAATTAGTTTATAATTCATGAGGATGTAGATGGTTTTTATTTATTTTTCTATCAATTTTGCTTCTACCCTTTATTAGATCCATCTTCGCCTTCCCCCACCCCAGGGAAATTGTTTGGCAGCCGATCGGTATTATAACCCTTTCATATCTGGCCTGGGTGTTAAAGATATTCTTTTTACACTCTATGTTAAATATTTTAAGTGCACTTAATAAATAATAATAATTTATATTTATTTATTGTAAATTTTGTGTTAATCATTATTTAGTATATTTCACTTTCATAAAAAATTTCTTAAAAATGTTATGTAAAAGAATATATACAAGTTAATAATACAAAAAGAAACTAGATTTATAAAAAAGGAGTAACTTTTTTATTGAAAAAATCGGTTAAAATACCTAAAAATTATCTCTTAAAATTGCGACTACAATCAATTAAATCGTTCATAAAATTGCAACACAATCAAATAACATGACCAATCAAATTCATATTTATTATACTAAACATTGATTATAGAATGGCGAAATGATTAATACCTATAGAAATTAGCTTCTTGTCTTGCTATAAAGAGCAGTTAAAGTGCTCCTACTCGATAAAGCTGAGTTGTAATTTCGATTCCTTGCCACAGCTAATTTGTCCTCGCATGACACAATCATTGTGTAATTGGATACATCATATGATATACTCAATAAACGCGTAGTCCAAAAAGATATCTAACTTGGTGGACACTCAGTAATTTTAGTTTTTTTAGTTCCACAAATGATCATGCATAGACGATTGGCTTACAAGAAGCTGATTTTTTAAGCATTTTTGGCATCTGAGGCCATATAAACCAGAGGTTTTTGGAATCAAGTACTGGTAAATTTTAGGGCAAAGGATTGCATACTGGTAGCTGAAAATATTTTGAAAAAAAGAAAGATTTTATACTTAATGTTTTTTGTTATTATTTTATCCACTTGTTGCGGTATCGGTATGGGTTATCGGTAGCTTGGCCCTCAGGTACCGTTATCGGTACTCTTACTATAGTGTGGTACCTATAAACAATGATAATATAATATTTACAATACTATTAGCTAGTTTATTTATATCATTTGTTATCGAAATGATTTAAATTTTCATCGAACCATGGGATCTGAATCCACCTCCCTTAGTTTTTAAGGTCAATATTTTTAACCTCTCACCCACGGTGTCGGGGTAGATGTTGCTTTCCCTTCATCGAGTAAGCCTTTCACCCTTCTAAAATGATTATTCTGTATAATTATTATAAATTTGTCTTGTATTTTATTGTGTTAAAATTTTTACGACCAGTTTATTTTAATTCTTAAAAGAGCAAATATATTAATAACTTAATAATTAATTTATTATAATTAAATTAATAAAATAAATTAAGGATGCCTTGAAAATTTTTTAATATTAATTGAATTTTTTAAAGTTTTTCCAGCTCAATTTAATATTACTTTAATTTATTCTTATCGTAAGTAAAATTGATTGAAAAGGACAATCAAATAAAAAAAATTTTCCTTAAATATTTTTATACATTCATTCATTAATACAAAATTTTTATAATAATTTTATTTCAATTCTAAAAGGTAGAATTCAATCAAAAAATAATAGAAAAAACCTTAATAGATAGTAAAATACTATTTTATGGATCCTCCTGCATGTTCGAATGGATATTTTTAAATATTAATATTATATTAGTAATCTGCCTAAAAATAAATTATAAATATTTGTAAAATTTCGGAAGAAATATATTAAAAATAAATGAAAATTCACTTATTATTGTTTTTCTCTTCGTTATTGTTTTTCAGCTTCTAAAGGAGAGGCTTAAGAAAAATAATGGAAATAGGGCTAGAAATTAAATTGGATTTTTGGATACTTTACAGAAACTGCTTCATCAATTGAAGTAATTCGAAGTGAATGAGCAAAAAAAGAGTCAAATAAAAGATATAACAATCAAACCGGGGAAAAACTAGTTTTCTATTGTCTTTTTAATAGGACAAAATCAATGAAAAAAGGGTAATAAAGTTGATTCAATTTTTAATTTTAGATTAAATGATTTATTTTTCTACTTTTGGTTCATCTATCCCAACCGGAAATATTGCATATCTGATATTTAAAATCATTCTGACTTGGAGCTTTTATTAAATTGAAATGACTCCTGATTAAAAAGACCTACCTATTTAGAGTTAAAAAGATTCATAATTTTAGGCATTGTCCAATGAGATCATTCATGGACATGGAATTTTTACCAGTAAATTTATTTTAAAATTTTTATGGTTTACAATTAAAAATTAAAAAAAAATCAATATATATTTTAAGACAAAGTTAGCAAACAAAAAAATTAAACTATATCAAGATAATATTGGAGTGCAAGGGGGCTAAATAGTTTTTGAAAGATTTAGGAAATTTTAGAAATTTGTAATTTATTGCCAAATTTTATCTCTAGATGATAGGGTCAAGTGAAGAAAATATAGCGTTCCTAGAAGAATAAATCTGTGTATAGTGAGCGACACAAGATTTTTTACTCTTGAATTTTTCATTTTACCTGTTTTCAATCAGTTTGCTAGGTGAATCTCTTCCCAATTCCATATTGGCATTAAAGGAAGTCAAGGGGATCATTACAAAAAAAGAATATCCCCTATTTTTGTCCTTTTTAGTACCCCATAACCCCTTTATTATGAAAATTACTTTTCCCAAGATTTTTAAGTTAACCGATGAGCCTCAGGCAAAGAAGGTAGTTTTTTTTCTCTTAATCTATTCAGGGCCATTTCTTCACTTTGGTACTAATAGGTACCAAAGAGGAAATTTTATCTTGAAAAGAGAACATAGCTACTTATTCAGAAACGTTCCGAAGAAAAATCTTAATTTAAGGGATTTCTTATATAAAAATTTTCTTTTTAAAGAGGCTAATTCAAAGAACTTCTTGAGGTCTCCTAAATAGTCAAGAAAAATTTTATCCAAAAATATTCTATATAAAAAAAGCATGGTAAAATTTTCTCTAAGTTGAGATTTTGTTTAGGTGCATTTCTAATAATATAAGGAACTATGTTTTTGTTAAAAGAGAACTGTCCTAACTAAAGTAGGATATCTAGCAATTTTACTAAATAGGCTATCAATAAATAATCAAGATTTTTTGTGATATAAAGTTTCCAAAAATTACTTGAGGCGTTTTGAAAAATGAGGTATTTGACATAATAATGTAGAAATGGAAAAAAAGAAAACTAATTTTAATGAACAAGGCTGAGAACACTAGAAAGTTGTTTATGCTTGCCTGACCTCTGTAGAAAGATGCTCTGGTTGATTCCAACTTGAAAATGCTTTTTATGCATAAATGATTTTTTTGATTCGCTTATGCTTAGCGTTTCTATTCGGTTCGATATACTAACAGTTTGAAAAATATTTTGACATTTAAAGGTTTTTTAATTTTTAATCAATGAATGTGAAAAAAGAAAATTAGTAAGTCGTGAGAATCAAACCTAGTTTTTAAATTACTTATAGTCTTAAACTACAATAGAATGTAGGTTCAATTCCAACTGTTGCCTTATTTTCTTATTTACTTAATTATGGTAAATATTTAAAACCTGATTTAAATCATTTCATATAACTAAATATGGGTGGATAATTGTTTCGTAATAATTGAAGTGTTTGAAAAGTGAATATGACCACACATTCCGAAAAAAAAAAAACAAATCAAAACAAAGAATAGTAGTTTATTTGTTAAGTAAACAAAATATATTTAATTATTTTTCTGTTACATAATTTTAATTAATTCGAAATTATTATTATTAGAAAATATATATCTTCATTTATTATTTTACCTTTGAAAATAATTTCTTTAAAATTAAAATTGGAATTTTTAAAGGAATAATTAATAAAAGATTGAGAAAATGAATAAAATTTATGAAATGAATAAGCAATTCTGAGATGAGGTATGAGCTGTTCTCAGATTGTGAGATGTGCAGATGAGCAGTCTTGTTGTTGAATCACACCGCACCGCACACTAGCACGTCGAGCACTAGCGCGCTGCTGCCGGCCTTGTCTCACCATACAAGATTTAACCTAAAAATCTTTTTTTTTTAAGTAAAAAAATAAAATATACACAAACTAATAAGAAGATTAATTATTAAACTTAACTGCGATAGAATTCATTTAAAACTTTTTACAAGGAGAAAGGTTCTTTCATGTTTAAAAAATTGAAATTTATAATATAATTAATAATTGTTTTGGAAATTTTTTATAATTTCCCACACACGAAAGAAAAGAAAAAACTAAAAGTAAATTTCTTACTAATACGTTTATATATTTAATAAAGCAGGTGAAGTTTATTTCTTTTTTTATTTTTATATTTTTCAGAAATTTGACAAACATTGAAGACGGATTTTTCCCATCGATATAGAATTAATGTCCGAGCCACAGTCAGCACTTTTATTAAGAAAACAATTAGCAGGTAAATTTTAATAATTTAATACAATCTCTTTTTATATTTACCCTAAATGCTTAAGAATTATTCATCAAAACTTCTTTATAACATTCCTCATTTTATATTAAAACCAAAACTACTCTAGAATTTTAATTATTTTCATACCAAATATAAAATTTTTCCCATCTTGTGATTATTTAATAATATATTTAAAATAATTCAGCTAAATTTTAATTTTTTTTTAATTGTAACAAAACAAAGGAATTAATTTCAATATAACCTCAAAATTGAAATTTCCTTCAAAAGTTTTAAATTTCATTTCTCTTTTGATTCTAAATATACAAATTACTCACTAGAATTTTCATATTTTAAAGGTATTTTAAAGGTACTTAATATTATATTAATAAAAAGACAAAACCTATTTATTATTTATCATTCAAAACTCGCATATATATTTATTTGAGTCTATTTTAAAAACATTTAGAAATTAATTTTCTTATTTCTTTTTTTTTTCCAATTATACTTATAATATAAACTTTCTAAATATAAGATTTGATATGATTTAGTAATCTCACTAATTAATATCTCTAATCTTTTTAAACGACTTGTTATATATATTACAATGTAACAAAGATAAAATCAAGACACTAAAATGCCTAACGTTTTGATTGCTTATTATTTTAAGAGCATTTTTCTCCACTAGTGAGAGAGAAATCCTCTTTTTTACTTTAAACATGTGCCTGTAGGTCTCTCATAATATATAACTAAACCTTTTGGCTGATGTTTTTTGTTGATAACACAATCGAAAGCTTTTATTCCCCGAATGGTCCAGGTTTTCCACATTTTTGTACATTATCTTATACTTTCAAAAACAAATTTGGTTTCTTACTATTATGTAATTTGCTTTTCGACTGTTCTACACAGAACATATCTGAAGAGAACATTCATAGCAAAACATAAATGTCAAAACTGTTTGATATCTATATTTTGTTTGAAATAAGTTTGAGACGAGATTCAGTATATTTATGAAAATAAAATAATTGTCAAAAGAAAAAATATAATAAAAAAAACCAAAAAAGGGACTTCGTTATTTCAAGGTTTTCTTCAAATAAATAAGGATTTTCTCATAAATGATATTCAACTTAATTATTTTATATATTTTTCTAGAATTTTCCTTACATGATTATTATAATTCTTTTAAATTATTTTTTATTTCTTAATTGTCAAAATAAATTCAATTTTTAGCTCTGAAGAAACTTTATATCTAAGCAACCTCACTAGCTTTTTCAACTTTTCTTATATATCCATTTTTATTCATCATACTTTTAACTTTTTTCCTATTTCTTCTACAGTTTTTTTTTATGTATGTTTTTTTCTCGGCCTGTCTCTCATTTTTACTCTTAACATTTTCTCATTAGATAAAAATAGTTTTGTTTATCGTCTCTATACGACCAGTCTCAGTTCTCTTTCTCACATTCATTGATTTCTCTAATTTTTCTTAGGGCTCAGAACTTATTATAAGCTTCAAGTGTTCAAGCTAACGGCTTTCCTATCACTAGATGCCAGGGTAGACAGGGGAGCATGTTCCACCCCGATAAATATCTTAGGGAAGCTCCCCACCTCTTCAACTAGCTTATTACTTTATCATTTTTGGATTTGTGAACAAAAACCACTGTCGTCATTTCAATATTTTTGTGGCTGGAAAGGCGGAGAAAAAAATCCAGAAAAAAAGCATAAATATCTATTCCTGCATATGCCAAATCTAGGAAACAAAATCATGGTATTAAGAGAAAATAAGAATGATAAATATCATTATATAACATTTCTTTTTTATATCGTATCTATATAATTCATATATATTTACTATTACTGTTATTCATCCATTTTATTTAATTAATTGGTAGCAAATATAATTTATAATCACTAAAGACAGGAAGGGAATTCGTGACCCTTTCTTTGATCATTAAGCAATATAGAGCAAACGTAATTCAAATTTTTAACCATTCTGTAAAAGTGTGCTCTTTTTTCATATTTCAAATAATTTTAATCTTATTCCAAAGTATTATGATTATTAAAAGAAATTAATTTAACAATGTTAAATAAACTATGACACAAGTACACTTCAGAGGCATAATTAAACCCTTTTATTTATTAATTTTTATTTATCTTGCCTAGTTTTTCATTTTTAAGTTATTTGATATTATTATATTCTATTATCTAATATCTTTTGAATTTATTTTTTAGAATTGATGAAGAACCCTGTTGAAGGGTTTTCTGCCGGCTTAATTGATGATAATGACATCTATCGATGGGAGGTGTTGATCATAGGTCCTCCAGATACACTTTAGTAAGTTAATTTTTTTTTTTTTTAAGAAAAACACCACCCATGTTCCAAAAAAAAATCAGCTCCCTCTGTATTCTTCTGTAGAACACTGATATTCTCTAACAAGATCAAAAAATAAGTTAGCCAAAGTGTTGAAAAGAAAAGTTAAAATATCATTGAAGGAATTTTTAACCAGTAAGTTTCATAAAGTTGAGAAAAAATTATAAGTATTGTGTATGCGTAAATTTTTGGGCTCCAAGGCAACAGCAACAAGCACTTTTTAATCTAAGATACTTCCTAACATTGTTTAATCTCAGATTGATAATCAGCCTTCTTACTTTGTTATGTACAGGTCTGTTTACATGATTGGTTTGACATGATATACCAAAAAACTAAGAGATTTTATCTCTTTTATCGCTTTATTTTATTTTAATAATAAATCCACTTTTAAAAGTTTAATTAAAGCTATAATAAAATTATTATATTATTATAAAATTAGAACCGAAAAACCCTTTATTTTTCGGTTTCGAAACAATTCATTATCAACGCGTTTTCGGCGACAACTTGACCCCCAGTGATGAGTCAGAATTGAATCGAAAACTAAATAAAGTTATTTTAGGTAAAACAAAAATCTGAACTGAACGAAAAAATAACCGATCGACGTCCTGATAATAAAATATAATTTTTGGCATTTTCGCCAATTTGATTTTTTTCAGTTTGTTCATCTATATTTTTCAATTGCAAGTCACAAAAATTCTAATAGACGTGAGGACGGGTTTTTTTTGCATATTATAGTTAGACATTTTTATATGTGCAGATTGTTTTTACTTAATATATAGTAATTAGTTTGTTTTAATTCCCTTAATAGAAATTAGATTAAGTATATATTTTTTCTATTTATTTAAGAAATTATTTTAAAAATTTTTTACATTTTCAGTGAAGGCGGATTCTTCAAAGCTCATTTACATTTTCCAAAAGAATATCCTCTTAGACCACCACGAATGAAATTTATTACTGAAATATGGCATCCAAACAGTAAGTTGATTTGTTAATTAACAGATTTTTATATTTTTCAAATTAATAATATGAATGTTATATATAACCATAACGGAGTGAGGTTAGTCACTGGAGTTACAATGATCAGAGTGCTAAAAACGTTAAATGCTTGAAAGAATTATATAATATTATTCTAGAATCTATGTACACTGGGTGTTCGGTTAACGAACAGTGTATGCTGCGAACATATTGACAAAATTAACAGAATAAACACAAGAAGAAAGTGACGCTGCATGTAATATTTGTTCCCATAAATTCCCATAAAAATTGGTGATAAATCGATGATAACGAACAATTCACATAGTGAACATCGTCTTTGAACGTATTATGAATAAGTAAATGACATTTGTTTAAATATCATTAGTAATCCATTCACTTAGATCTTAAGGCGTTTACATACTTTCCGGTAATCTTTGGGTCAGCAATTTTAACTATCAAGGGAAATGGAGAAAAACTATTTACTTTCAGTCCAATGAACAAATTTTAATACAAATATTTCGTATTGGTTACGCATTTCATCTTCATTGCAGATAATGTCTTTCAGATACTGATTTTATATTGACTATTGCCTTATTTAATAAAATTATGAACATAAACATTACATATGCATTTTGAAATATGTGCATTAAAATTTGTTTTTGTTGGACTGAAAACAGTTGGTTTCAAAACATCCAGTAACCCTTCTAATTATCAGTTCTAACTCTCATCTTAGCCCTCCGGATATATTTTACCGGTAATGGAATTATTAGAATTTACATTTTTTTAAAAATTTCATTTGGACTGCATAGACTCACCTATTGGGGCTTCCATATATTTACCCGAGGGGCTTTGGTTCTCGAAGACACACACCTCAGATCTCTGGCCGTAGCCATGTATCGGCCCGCCATGAAGTTACTTGATTTCCTATTCTCTAACTTCTCTTATATTCATTTCTATCTACTAACTATTTCTATAATTAATTCCTCCCGGTCCCTTTCTATCAACCTAATCTATGCTCGGGAGGATATCCTAGTTTGAGAAAGGACTAATAAAGTTGCAACAAATTTAGAGACATCTTTTTACTTTAGAGAAGATCTAGTTTCAGAATATATAAAAAAAATTATGTGATTAAATAAAAAAATATTACATCCTCCCTCCCCTCCCAAAAATCATTCAGTCCTTTTATGTATGCAAAATTTTAACACAATCGAATAATTATTTTTTAAGATATCACAATTACCATAGAAAAATTAGCATAGAAACAGTCATCATTTCAAAAAGTACTTAAATGGCCTGAGGGGAGTCCAAATCATATTTTGGAACGTTTGTTCACTCACTTTTTTTTTGTGATTACATTAACTTACCTACCTAACCTCGGTTGGTTAAGTTAAAGTTAAAAATAATACAATAGATTTCAATAAAACATCTCCTAATTTATTTAAATAATATGCCCTTTTTTCTTTTATTAAATAATCATATATATTTATAAACTTTATAAGAATAAATTTGGACTAATATGATCAAGAGAATAATTTAAAATTTATTATTAAATTTTATTTTTTTCAAGTTTAAAATTAGTAGTGTAAAATGGAAAATTAATATTTTTAAATATGAAATAAAGATTAAAAAAGGGAAACAAAGAGGGAGGGTGTCCCACCATAGCGCTTTTCTCCTCACAAAATAACTGGACGGTTAGTCGGATTGCTTATCCACTCGATTTGGTGTGTCTGTTCAATTAATTCAGACGCAGATTTATCAAATAAATTACATCCGGTTCTAGTCACCTGGACAGGTCGAAAAAACTGACAGTTTTGTCATATACACATTCCGGTATACCTTCTAGATGCGCATGTTCAGGAATATCTGATATTCCAGTAGGAGTGTAGCCGACTTTATTTTTTTTTTGCATATTTTTGCATATTTTATGATTCATTTGAAAACATATTAAAGCCTTCAATAAAAATTTTTTCCTTTTTTGTTAACAATTTATTTATTAAATCAGGCAAAATATCTTTGGGACTACTTCTAAAAGCGATAATTCCCTACTTCCCTTTTCCAAAAATCTAATTTTTCATACATATATCTTGAATTTTTACCCTTTACAGTTCGGTCTTTAACCTCAATTATCTGGAAACGAGGTACCAGCTTTTTTTACCATCTAAAATTTTTTTGCTTGGATTTTTTAATTGTTTAAAATGTATATTTGATTATCCAGACGACCCCTGGTCTCTATACCTATAATCGAGTTGTTACTCTATTTCGAGACTTTATAATAATATAGGTATATTTTTTGCCTATTAATCTGATCTTTATTTATAACATTTTATTTTGATATTTTTAGGATAATTAATAATTAAATAAATTTTTTTATTTTTATATTTTTCAGTCGAGAAAAACGGCGATGTGTGCATTTCAATTCTACATGAACCAGGCGATGATAAATGGGGCTACGAAAAAGCAAGCGAACGATGGTTGCCTGTTCACACAGTCGAAACTATTCTAATTAGCGTGATCTCTATGCTCGCCGATCCTAATGATGAATCGCCTGCTAATGTCGATGCTGCGGTAATATCTAAATTCATTTGAAAAATATTTTTCCACTCTAATCCTTCCGTCTTTCATGATATTGTTTTTAATTTATATAATTATGGTTGCCTTTGGAATAATGTGTTTAACGTAGCTTTTTCTAAGTCATCCTCGTTCTTTCTTTAACTCTCAGGATATTAAAGGACTTTTTCATCAATTAAATGAAAAATTCCCAAACTTTATTCAGCCATCATCAGTTCTTTAAGGCTATAGAACAAACATTGAAAAATATACATGTAACAAAATTTCATATTATTTTTTTGCTTATAATTATTACCATTATATATATATATTACTATTATATATATAAACATGGGTCATTTGGCCTAAATATATACCATTACTTTTTGCCATTTAAAATGTAAAACCATAATCCCGTTACTATAAAACTTCTGTGGTTTCTGGGCGAAAAATTGCGACAAATGATTTTCATAGGCCTCTTTTGAAGTCACTTCTACACCATTAAAAGAGCTCTATTGAGAAAGAAAAAAATGATAGTCTGTCGTTGCAAGATTTGGACTATACGGTGGATGCATCAAAACTTCCTAATCAAATTTTACGAGTCGTCAAAGATCCATGTGGACTTGTGTGTCATGATGAAACATAACTTTTATATGGATTAATTCCGCCTGTTTTCTTTTAATTATCTGCTGTAATCTGGTTAATTATTGACAATAGAGATGAGAATCAATTGTTTAACCAGGTTGTAGCACTTGATGATGATACACGATTCCTTTCCAATTCCATCATCCTTGACGTCAATATTTTGACACCTTTTGTGTGGTCTTGTCCTGTTTCGACCATCATCTTTTTCGCACATTATTATGACACGTAATCCATTTTTTATCACCCCTAATGGTTCGATTTTGAATCTTTTCAGAAGTGATTCCCATATGGAAACTAGGTGCTTTAAATTTTACACTGTTAAATCGCGTGGCACCCATCTTTTTGTATCCAGCCTTTTCCAAACGGTTTAAAACTATTTGATGGTGAATTTTAAGTTCCGCAGCCATGTGATGGCTGCTTATGTGCTGGTCTTGCTTCACTTTTTGCATGATTTCATCGGCTTTTGCAGTAATTTGTCGGACAAAGTGCATCTTTGACCTCAAAATTTCCATAACGAAATCGTTCATTCAGCGGCTCTTTCTGATACGGCATCATCACAATAAACTGTACAAATTTTTTTTAGCCGCCTGCGTTGCGTCCTTTCTTTTTTTTAAATAGAATTTCAAAATGTATAGAGTTTCTTTTTTCTTTATTTTCACATATTTGGAAAACGGAATAACTTTCGACCGAATAAATAAATTTCTACCATTTTTTCTAGAATGATGTCACCTATATAATGACGATTAGTATAATATATCCGATGCGATTTATATTATAAGAAATAGATGACATTAAAGCCCTCTATCGTCAAATCGGCAAAAACTCTCTTTATTTTAATAATTTATACATTTTTTTAAAATTCATATAAAATTGGAATTTTTATGAATAATAGATAAAAATTTTGTGCCCGTTGTAATAATGGTCCATAAAAGTCAGTATTTTAATCTAAGAAACATCTCACGTCCTATATAGTATCTGAAATGGGCATGTATTTATTTTATTTATTTATATGCGATTAGTGTCCGTATGTCACTTATACCTTACCTTTATATAAAATTTTTCCGCGATCTCTCATTTTTTATTTTCCGATGGTAAAAAACCCTTCTTGTCTGCATCCTGTCAATCCAATAATATACTAAACTACAGCCTCAAACTCTTCTATTTTTATTATTTTATTTACATTAATTTTTATCATCTTAGAAAAAATCCTTCAAAATACGAATTATTCCCTATAATATCGCCATAAACCAAAACTGATTTTTTTATGAGAGAGCATAGGGTTCGATTCCCAGGTAACCTAACGTCCTTAATCAACTCACTCACAATCACTGGTTTTTTGATAAATCACTGAATGAAGTTTTTTTTTTTTTTTTCAAATTTCCCTCCTATATATCCTTTTTCATTTTATAACTTTTTCTGAGATATCGTCTGATTTGATAGAATAATGTAGCAAATTAAAAAAAGTACCCCTATTATTTTGCTTCATAATGTAAGCAAGAGTCAGTGGTTTGCTTCCCGTCCTGAACAATAAAATTTATTTAAATTATATTGGCTCCCAATTAATTGACGGAGTCTAAATAGCCTCAAATACCAAAAAAAAAAACCTAAATAAAAGTAAAAAAAAAAATAAGTCCACTTTGGAGACAGAAAAAATTTGTAGAATGTCATTTTTAAAACTGGGATTACTATCTTTATTTAAAAATTCTTTGGTTCTAATTTTTTTATTCATGACTCTTAGCTAAAGACTAGTATCTAAAAAAAAAATTATATAATTATAGTCACAAATATACAAATAAAAATAAAAACATTTCTCTTTTGAACTATTATATATGTTTAAAATAAACTATTTTTTTTTTAAGTCAAGTTGGGTATCTTAAACTTTCCCAACCCCGACCGATTAATTAATTAATTGATAGGCAATATAATTTAAATAAATTTTATCGCTCAGGGAAGCGAACTACTGAGTCTTAGATCATGAACCAAGACTTCGCCCTCTGAGCTAAAAGAAAGGGGTAATCTAGAATATTGAATGAGTGGGTGTCTTATAGAACACTATCTATCAAGTCCACTACCAATTTTATATATTTATTCACTATACTTACACACTTGTTATATTAATTATTAACAATTTATTTATTTATTTATTTTACAGAAAGAATGGCGAGAAAATTATTCAGACTTTAAACGTAAAGTGGCTCGTTGTGTGCGTAAAAGTCAAGAAGAATGTATTTAAAACATAAAAGAAAAATCAACAACATCAGAAATAAAAAAGTCATCAAAATAACATCAATTAATAACATCAAATGAAGAATTTTTTGTCACTCTACAAAGACCGAGAGGGAGAGACGTTTTTATAATTTTTTTGTTTTATCTTTTCGTCTCAGTCCATTAAATAATATGCATAATAATTATACTATTAATCAATTGATTCAGAAATTTAAAAATAAACGGGTCTTATAAAAAATAAAAAAATTCAGGGAAAATTGATAATATATATATTATATATCGATTGTCCCATCTCGTAATTACACTCTGAAATACTTATTTATATAAAAACAAAAAAAAACTACACTACCCAACTTTATATTTAGGATGTGAAAATTGT